>CAJNJA010008609.1:21964-41867 GCA_905231915.1 Symbiodinium necroappetens
GGAGAAGGGGACCATATCTGTCAAGCAGACCAGGTCGCGCTGGGCGGACCTGAGGCAAAAGGGCCTCTCTCGTTGGGGCCATGCAAGGATTGCAGTTGCGGGCCACCCATCCGCCTGCTGCAACCGGACGAGCGCACGAGCTGCACGGAGGACCTGATGTGTGAAAACGATGGGTACTACTTCCGCGCATGTCAGAGGCACCGGGACATGTATGAGGCGTCTCGGGCCAAGAGGGCCTGTGCAGTAGAGGGCTGCAACAACGCCGCCAGAAGTGTGCTCAAAGGGGTGCGCCTGTGCAAGCTCCACTCAGCTAAGGAAGAGAAGGGGCCGAAACCTCAGAGCGAGGCAAAAGGCCCCCGCGCTGTTGGGGACGTCGTTCAGGAAGCAGATAAGGAGGGCACCGCCTCACCGCCTGAGGCGCGTTCCGCGCCCGGGCAGGGGGGTGGTGACTCCAGCAACCTTGCCTCTACGGGGAACGAACAGGAGGACTCCAAGGATTTGGCCTCACTCAGTCGCTCTCCTTGGCACAGCGAAGCGGGACGAGAGCTTGACCGCGGCGGGCAGACGCCTCACAGAGGCAGCGAAGGCAGTGCTTCAGAGGCTGCCTCCGGACTACCCGGAGGAGGTAGCTCAGCTCATCAGGGGCCTCGCCGGAGCTCGCGAGAAGGGGGAGACACCAGACCCCATCCTCGAGTTAGGGAAGAGGAGCCTGGCGCGGACCGCGGCCGAGCTACCTCGCCCGGTCGAGGAGCGCAAGCCCGAGTCCTCGGTGGTGCCTTTTACGGTCCCAGCCCCACGCTTCGGTGTCGCTACTGCCGCTCCACCTCAGGTGAGTGCGGCACTGCTTTTCCGACAGAGGGAGGCCAGCAGGGCAGCTGCTAGCGACAGCGCGTCCGCGGTGCCCCTGCCGGACGGCCTCGTATCAGCGCTGAGACCCTCGCGGGCAGGCGCGTTTACGGAGCCAGAGGCACGCCCCACCGACGACACAGCAAGGGCATTGCAGACGATTGCGAAGACTCTCAGTGCCCGTGACGAGTCGTCCTCTCACGATAAGGGGAAATTAGCAAGCATCGGCCGCCCGGAAGAAAGGCTCGTGTTCATCGTTAGGGGATGTGATTCCCTAACAGTGCCTGTGTGTGCTTGCACCACAGGAAAGGAGTTGTTCCACTCGCTGAAGACTGCCGGGGCACAGGGAAGGCCACAGATGCGAGCGCTTCAATTTCCGGTGAACGTCACCAACAGGGTCGCGTATGGGCTGGCGTCTCTTTCCATCGGCGGTCGAGAGGTCAAGTCTTTGCCGGAGTACGCCCTCTCGGTTGCCGACTTCCCCTTGACCTCGGAGGAAGACTTCGACAACTTTGTCCCGCCACCTGACAGTCGGCTGGAAAAGCGCCCGCGCCACCCGACTACACTGACAGCGTGGTTTCGGGCCGCCCTTAGGATGGCCTGGGCGGTTGCCTGCGTCTATGGCACCGAGCACTACGCACTCTTCGAAGCTGCCGCCACCAAGCTTCTACACCTGGGGGAAGAAGCAACCTATGCTTGGCCGCTCCCCTAGGTGATGAGCACTTGGGAAGAGCTTTGGAGCCGGATGGTCGAAGAACTTCGGCAGCTGGACCGGGAGATGCGAAGGTTGATGGGGGAAGAGTCCCCTTCGTGGGAAAGGATCAGGTTTTTCTGTACCTCACCGGACGATCAAGGGAACCCTTGGCTTCGGCTCCCCCGCACGTTTGACCTGGAGGACCCTAAGGAGTTCTTCGCGTCGGACATAGTCCCGAGACACCAGAGGGCTCTCACCCGGAACTGCTGGCAACAGGCACTGAAAGCTCAAGGCCTGGGCACCACCGCTCAACTGGGCGGGGGCCGAGCTGGCGGTGACCCCCCAGACGAGGGAACGGCAGTGGCGACTCGGCCGGACGTCTCAGAGGCCTCGAGGGCCGGAGAAGTCGTGAAGCAGGGAGAGCTCGCCGGAGCCCGGTGGTGGCCAAGCTCCAGGGACCCGCCCTCACTACTAAGGAAGTTTGAAGAGCTCTCGACCACAGGCCCAAGGCGAGAGAAGGAGGAGGCTATCTCTGCTGGGACTATATGTCTCACAGGGGTTGCCACCTGGGGGCCAAGTGCCCACATGCGCACCCCCCAGCATCGCAGATCCCAGCGTGGAACAGTCTAGACTGGTCTGTCCAGCTTCAGCTACTGCGTCGCGGGGGTCTGAAGACCAAACCTAAGACCAAGTCGGTCGACGCAGCCGTGGCCGCCCTCCGACGGGAGGTAGCCCGCAAGCAGCAGGAGCACGTTGAAGAAGGACAGCGCCAGGCAGCGGCAGCTGCCAGGGCCGCGGAGCGCCAGCCGACGGCACCCGCAGCCAAGGCCAAGGCAGGTAGAGGACGGCGTAAGGCCGGAGGTCCCACCGACGAGGCCGAAGAAGCCGCGGTTGAGGCCCCGCCGCCGGAGGAGTTTACCTCTTTTGCGCCGACTGACGCTGAGGCTGCCTTGGCGGAGTGGGAAGACGGGCCCGACTTCACCTGGTTTGCCGACCAGTCCGCTCCTGCCGTCCGAGAGGTGGACGCCTCTGTTGTTGCCAGGGCGCGCCAAAGGCCCGAGGCGCGGCATCGCGCCCGGGCCATGGACGCTGTGACCAACGAAGCTTCTCTGGAGGGTTGGCCAGCTCTTCTGGCCACGTTCGTCAAAGCCCACCTCGTTCGCCGTAATAAGTCGCACCCGGGGGAAACCTTGAACCCGGACCACGTCCTTGAGGCTCTCCGCCTTGCGGTTGCCGAAGGCGGACCCGAGTTGGCCACACAGGCGGAGGCCGAACTTGAGAGAACCGAACCGGTCAAGGCAGGGGAGTCAGTTGCTTCCTTCTCCGAGGCGACCCCTGATGGGGACTGCCTCAAGTGCGAAATGCGATGGGGATCGCACTCTTGGCCCGTCGCCGACTACGGCGACAGGCTCTGCTTACTCCCCGGTGTCTCCGACCAGGTTAGGGGGGCGCCCTCTTCCGGTGAACCCGAAGGCCGACAATGTCTCGTCTTACACTGTGTCGCGGGTGTCCTGCTCCGCAAGCAAGGGCGTCTTCCCACTGCGGCCGAAGTGGCTTCCGCGGCTGCAAAGGTCTGCAAGGAGCTCCTCGACCGCGCTGTGTCTTCGGACACCGCGTTGGGCCCAGTCCCGGACGAGCTCTCTCGGGCCGAAGCGGATTTGCGCATTTACGCCCACGACTTGCGGCATTGGGCGCACGACAAGGACTACCGCTGCCTGGCCGCGTACCCTCTCCCGTTTTTCTCTCGACATCGGCTGCTGTTTCTTCGCGTGGACTCCCGTGGCCACGTCACCTCTGAAGAAATCAGGGGGGCGGACGCCGCGGCCTCTTCGGAACCCATCGTGCTGGTCATTCACCAGGGCCACATGCGACTGGTGCACGCTGCGCCTGGCCTCGTCGCTGGCGCCTTCCCCCATCCGCGGGTGGTTCCTGCACTTGGATGGGCAGACCTCCTCGAGGCGGCCGGGACGCCTGAGGCTTGGTACAAGCCCGGAGCCGTCCTTCGCTGCGCGCATTGCGCCCCGAGCCCAGACGATCGCCGCACGGGCCGAGGGTCTTCCGCCGGCACACGCCCACGCTAAAGGCTGGCGGGCCGTCCGCTCCCGCGCTCCCCCCGCCTGCTGCAGGGGCTGCGTGCTGGTGTTTCGGCTCTGCTGCACGCGCGTTCGCCCGGGCACTCCGCCTCCTTGCGGTCGCCGCCGTCTGCCTGGAGTCCTTCGTCTGGCCTCTCTCTTCGCCGGCGCCCGCTCACGTTTGGATCGACTTTCGCGGAGCTCGCGCGGTCTCTCTGCCTCCACTTTGGGCGCCTTGGCGCGCTCGGCGTCTGACGCCGGGTGCTCCGTTACCTTCGTGGGCCCGGCTGGCGTGTCCGCTTGGTCTTCCGTCTTGCCGGCCCTGGCTGCCTTTCGCGTGCGGGGCCCGTCTGCGTCACCGCTCTGCCCGTCACCTGGGTCAAGTCTTCTTTGGGCGACCTCGCTGGTTCCGACCTCTCTCCGGCCCACGTTGCGACCCTCTTTCGCTCCTTCGCGAGCCCTCGCGGGCGGGCGGTTGCGGGGGGGGGGGCGGGGGTCGGAGGGGGGGGGCGCAGCCGCGCTCACCAGAAACCCCTCACGAAAACGAGGAGAGTAGTCACCAGGGGCTGGGTCCCGATGAGGCCGAGGCGCGAATCGCGCCCGGCCCAAGCGCGCCCGGCCCACAGTCGAGATGCGGAGGCTCCCCTCAAGAAAAGGAAAGATGTCCCCCCAATCTTAGAGGGAGGAACCCTAACGAGGAGCCAGCAGAAGGAAGCAAAGGCTCCCGAGAGATCGCAGTGTATCTCGATTGGGTGACCTCCCAACCTTACTGCCGGGAAGCGTTTGCACAGGGAGCCCGTCTAGGCGCCGCTGCCCTTCAAGCCGCGGGCGGGTGGCAAGCCGCAGGGCAGATCCTCCGCCGCGAATGGGAGAAAAGACCGGGCGCCGATAACTTCGAGGGCTTGCGAGGTACAGACCTGGAGGGATTGGTCCCGCCCCCGTTGCTGAAGGAGGCACGGGAGGTTGCCGAATACGGGGTCGAGGCTTGCGTGAGCGGGGTCGGGCAGGAGAGGGTGAAGGCCCTCCCTCACCCGAGCCTGAAAGGGCACATCGACGAAGCTGGGGAGCAAATCTGGAAGGACGCCTCCCGGGGAAGGGTTCTTCTGACTCTCGAGGTCCCCGAGCTGGACGGGGTTATCTCAGCACCCTTGGCTAGAGTCCCTAAGAGGCTTCCGGATCGTACCCTCAGCACGAAAGGCCGCCTCGTGTGGGACGCACGCCGAGTAAACTCCTACTGCAAGAAGGAGGAACACCCTCCGGCCCTTCAACCTCGTCATTCTGAGCTTGCGAGGCTCATCCTTTGGTGGGCCACTAGGTTCCCGGGGGTCCCGGTGCGTCTTGCGAAGAAGGACACCGCAGAGGCGTTTAAGTGGATCCCCTTGGGGGCCTCCGACGTTCGCTTCTTCGCCGCGGACCTTCCAGGCGGAGAGTTTGGGGTGGACCGCGACATCACGTCTACCGAGTCCTCACCTTCGGTTGGAGGGGGGCGCCGGGACATTTCATGACTTTCGCGTGGATTATAAAGACGGCCTTCGAGTCGCTCGCCCCCCCCGAACCCCACGTCAACGACTCCACTCCTTTCTTTACCATGATCCTCATGGATGATTCTGTTTTGGTGGAGCCAGATGTGGGACTGAGACCAGCCATCGCAGCCGAAACCCTTGAGACCCTCACCAGGACCGCCTTGGGCGAGAAAGCCATCAATGAGGAAAAGGACTGGGAGGAGGGACGCTTCGAGTCTTCGAAGATCATCTGGGGGCTGCTTTACGATTCCGACCTCCTCACGCGCAGCCTCCCCGAACCCAAGCTCCTGAAAGCCGCGCACCTCCTTAACCTGCCCGACTTCAGCTACGGATGCAGGGTTGTGGATCTCTCCTTGGTGCAGGAATTGCGTGGAAATCAGCAATTCTGGCTTTCGGCCATGCCGATCCTTTCGGGGCTTCTGGGGGCTACCAATGCGCTACTTGGGCCCTCCGACGGGGCAGGCCGGGTTGTCCCTAAGGGGCACACCCCAGTTGCCCGCGAGAGGACTTGGGTCAGGTTTTGGGAAGCCGTCGAGGTGCAGAGGTACTTGATCGGAGTCCGGGATGAGTGGTCCACCACCTTCACGCATCCGATGGTTTCGGCCATGAGTCTGCAGGAGCTGCTCGCGATGCCTAAGTTTAGGCGGTCGGTTGTGTGGGCCTCTGGGGACGCGACCCTCGACAGGGTCGCTGCTGTGGACTGGACCTCGGGCCGCGCGTTTTCCCTGTCCGTCGATGTCTTTCGGAAACCCCTCCTGGACTTCGTAGAGGAAGCCCTCGCCACCTCACCAGAAGCGCGAGAGGGGGCGGAAGAGCTCGCCTTCGAGCCCAGCCCCGACGAAGACCTAATCGTTTCGGTCACGGAGCTGTTGGCGGTAGTTGCTTTAGCAGCTGCCAGGGGCCCTGAATGGAAAGGCAAGCTCGTAGCCTATGCGGGAGATAATCAAACCGTAGGAGCGTGGCTCGAAAAAAGACACACCCACCGCGAGGTCCCCTCCTTCCTCCTGCAGCTCCTCACTGTCCTCGAAAGCGTCTACAACTTTAGGATGTACTTCGCCTACATTAGGACCTACCACAACCTCACCGCCGACGCCCTAACTAGGGAGGAACCCACTCAGGTTATGAGGTCTAAAGGGCTCAAGGACTTAGGAGGTGTCGAGGGGTTTTTACTTCAGCTTCTAAACCGCGGTTGGCTCAAACGGGCCTTCATTTGGGGAGCGCAACGGGACGGAACGTAGCTGCGCTCTCAGACTCGCGACCCTACGATCCGGAACGCCGCTTATTGCGGCTATGGAGCCTTCTCCGCTCCTGAACCTGAGCGTGACGGAGCTCCGCCCAGGCCTGGGACGGTACGCTCGCACCTTTGGGGCCCTCGGCGCCAAGGTTTCCGCGCTAGAGCCGGGGCCGGACGCCAACACGGCCCTTTCGGGGCAGAAGCCCACGGGCAGACCAGACCTCCTCGTGTGCAGCCTGGTGCCGTTTTCGCTGTCGCCCGAGGAGCTGGTCCGCGGCGCGTTTCGCGCCCGGACCAAAGCTCTTTGGGTCGACGGCTTGACGCAAGAGCCGCTACGGCGGATAGCTCAGCTCCTCCGCGAAAAGAACTGGAAGACCTGCATTCAACAATGCAGTGGACGCACCTTGGAGGACCAACAATGGTGGAGGAGGTGGGTACTCTGTGGGACCGAGGACGACGGGTCTTCAGACCCCCCGAAGTTTCTCTTCGGCTCTGCTCTCGACGAGCCGGCTACCCCCGCAGGGGTCTACAACCCTAAGTGGCTGAAGACCTCCGCAGGAGGCTGGCACTACAGGGGCTGAGGCTGGACTCAGCCATGCCCTACCTCGGAGCCACCACGCCGAAGCCCGCAGGGGTTCGCACCACAGAAGACGGCAAACGCCAGCTCCTCTGGGACCCTAAGAGGCCGCTCCCAGCCTTGCACTCCAAGAGCTGGGTTGCAGAGGGCCAGACCCCCCAGAACGACTCGCTCTGGCTTCTGCTAGAGGGACCCGAGAAAACCGGTGCCCGACCGCTTGCCGCACACGAGGCTTGCGGACTCCTCGGCCTCGGCCTTACGGGCCCCCTCCCTGGCCGCGACTGGGACGAAACCGCCAGGGCAGGCTTGAAAGAACCGCCTCTGACACTGGCAGAGGCAGCCACCGTTTGGGCAGCAAAGGTTTTGGCGACCCCCGGCACGAGCCTGCAACCCGTGGAGAGCGTTAAAGCGGGGGTTTGCACGCTGGCTTGGGACGCACACACTCGGGAGCGCTTTCTTGGTTGGGTTGACCAGAGAAGAGCGGAACGCGCGGAAGGGGAGACTCCCCGAGCCGTGGCGCGTTCCGCGCCCGGCTCCGAGGGAAACGCCCCTGAAGGTGCCCCGGGACCGACCCCGGCCAGTGGCAACACGCTTGGCCCCAGTGCCAAGCAGGCCGAGCGAGAGGCCTCTGAGCTGATGAGCTCCTGGGCCGACAGCTCGGGCTATCGACCGGCGCCCGACCGCCTTGCAGGCGGCCCACCCAAGAAGAAGGGAGGCAAGCCCCCCAAGGGGAAGGGTGGCAAGAAAGGAAAGTCCAAGGACAGGAGGCTGGAGGTAAGGCCAGAATTTCCTGGTACGATGCCGGGGAAGAAGGCGATCACATGATCGCCGCCTGGTCGGGACACACCATCCCGGATGTCACGGGCCCGGGGTGGCGCGTGCCTGAAAGCGAGCTTCCCTCGGTGCTCGTTCATGGGACGTACCAACGCCACCTCAGCTCGATCAAGGCGAACGGCCTCCTCAGAACTCGGCGCGACCTACACTTCCAGGACCCGGAGTGTCACCAGAGGCGTTGGAGGAACGACTTGGAGGTCAAGGTTACCATCGACCCACGTGCAGCCTCCAGGAACGGATGCACTTTCAGGCGCACCGGCAACGGCCTGTACCTCTCCCACGAGAGTGTGCCCGCGAGTTGCATCCTGGAGTATGGGCCCTGGGACAACCTGGTAGGAGGTGTAGACCGAAGGACCGCCGCGGCTAGCACGGGCGAGGCTGCCGGCCTTTGGCCCCCTACCGAGCCAGCCTCCCTCCAAGACGAGGTCGCCGAGGTCGCCAACAGGTTGGCGCAGGTTAGCCTCCACGACCAGGAGTACCTTGTGGTCGACGCAGAGACCCTGGACACTCAGGCTGCAGACCGAGAAGAGGTCACGAAGGACCTTGAGGAAGGGAACTGCGAGCTGGCTTCCGACCTTGACTGGAGCGCCGACGAGGAGGACCTCGCAGTCGCCCAGGCTGAACCTGGGGAACCGGATCTGGACGAGCCCATGAAGGAGGCCCCAGGGGAAGGCTCCGTGGCGCGCTCCGCGCCCGGGGCCCGAACCGAAGGCGAGACCGAAGGGGTGCGCCTGGACCAACCCACGGTGATCTCCCTCCAGATGGGGGACAGTGACGAGGAAGAAGCTACCCCGGACTGGGGTCCTACGCTCAACTTGCGGGCAAGCCCGCGGGCCTGGAGCTCGTCGTTCGCCCCGACCTACGAATTGCAGGGAACCTCCTCCTCCGACCAAGGGGCGACACCTGTCGTGCTCAAGGAGGGCCCCGGAGCCGAGCCCACAGAGGCCCCCGAGCGAGACCCTAGGGAGCGGAGTGCAGCTCGGGTGGTTACTTCCCAGCAAGGGCGCGGCCGCGCCTTAGGCGGACAATGCCAACTGGGCCAACCTGTGCTCCTGGAAGCCAACGCGAGCGGCACTGAAAAAGCCGAGACGCTTGAGCGCCTCCGGCAGCTCGCCGAGGGCCGAAGGGCCAGCAGACAGGGGCTCGAGGAAGCAGCGCGTCAGGAAAGAGCCCGAGTAGCCCAGGCAGCTGAGGAAGAAGAGCGGTATCGCGCCGGACTGAACCCCGAGCTCCAACGTCTCGAACGAGCCAACCCTGTCGGCCCTCGACAGGGCGAGCCAGTCCTCACCAATAACCGCCTGCAGGCCGATATCGAGGCTGGGGTCCCTGTTTGGTCGCGCGGAGAAGGCACCGTGCCCGGGAGAGGGCCGCAAAGCACCAAGCCGACCAGGCCAAAGTGGGAGCCCCCCCGCTCAACAGCGCCGGTTCGGAGCAGAGGAACCCGAACGAAGGAGGCAAGGGCTTGGACGAGGACCTCGACGCCGCCGCCAAGCGAGAGCTACGTGAGTTCCGAAGGGCGCTCCTCCAGCAGGAGGGGGGTGCGCAGTCCCTCCGGCGACAGCCGGAGTCCCAGGCCCGCAAGAAGCGGAGGAGGGAAGAGCAAGGCCAAAGCTAAGGCTGGCGCCCCCACGGGAGCGGCCTCTTCCTTGGCCGTAGTGGCGATGGCATCCCTCTGGGGCAGATGCTCTCCTTTCCCTGCCGGTTCTTTCAAAGCGCCTCGAACCGTGCCTCGCTTCCACTACTGGGGTGTTACCCCTTTGCTGCTTGGTGGCCTTCCTGGCAGTGGGTGCTGCGGCGCGCTTCGCGCCCGGCCCCACGAAAGGGGAGAAGCCCCACACTGGCACACGGCGCAAGGAAGCCGGCAGAGCCCTTGCTCTACTCCTACTCTGGGCCTTGATGCCTCTGGCGGGAGGTGAGGAAAGGGAGGCGGAGACCCCCGATGAGCAGAAGTGGGACTTACCTTACTTTCTTCTCCTGGTGGGCCTGGCCTTCGTGGGGGCCGTCTCCTTGTTGACGCGACTCGCCCACGCGCCAAGGCCCCGCATAGTGAAGGACTCCTGGACGCAGACGTCGCCCTCTACGGACCGAAGCGTCAACCCGACGCGCCTTCCCCAGCGGATCGGAGTCACTGCCTCGGGGGACTGCTACCACGAGCCCGGGTGCAACCACATCCGAGGCCGCAAAGCTCGCGTCTACCGACCCTGCTTGGACTGTTTGGACCTCCCTCCAAACCTGCCGAGGGAAGCCAGCCCTAGTCGAGCGACCAGCTCGGGCACTAGGACCGGCCGAGACCAAGGGTCTCGGGACAAGGGACGCCACAGGGTCTGGGGGGAAAGCTCCTCTGGCCGAACCCATCACCCCTACGCCCAATCTACTCTACTCGAGGGTCTGTTCTCCACCCCGGCCGCGGTCGTGGTTTTGACCCTCGCGGTAGTCGGCTTTGCGATGCTGCTGCAAGGCTGTAGGACGGACCTGCGCTCCTCAGCCCTGAGCCCTGAGGCGAGTTTCTCGCCCGGGGCCAAGGAGCTGAGGAGGGTAGGAGCTTCGGTGCACTTCGAGGACTCTGGACCTATCGTGCCCCCCACACGTAAGGGGGCGAGAACGAGGGCCCAGACACCCACGCCGGTCACCGTACCCTTCGTGGGAGGCCCGAGTAAAGCCAAGCAGCTCTACCCGGACAGCAAAGAACTCCGGGTGGCGCACCTTCAGGGAGGGGGGGAATGGAAGGCGGAGACCCTCCACCTTCTCCTGGCCCGACTGGCCGAAACCACCCAGAAGTCGTACCTCTCACAGTGGAGGTGGTGGGAGCTCTTTTGTGCCAGAAGGGGCACTTCCCCGTGGAGGAGAGTCGCCGCGTACTCCGCCTCGGAGGAGGACCTCTTTGTGCAGTACGTGGTGCACTGCGGGGTGAACTCCGACAAAGCTCCCGGCACCGTGAAGGGCAGACTGGCGGCAATCCGGGCCTTCCACATCACCAGTGGCCTCCCGGACCCCTTCGCGCAACTCCCCAGAGTCGCGCTGGTAGTGGCGGGGCTGAAAAAGAGGTACGGCACGAAGGAGCGGCGGAGGCCAGTGACGCCAGAGATGTTGCGATGGCTTTATACGCACCTGCACGGAGGGACGCTTGAACAAACGGAGGCCGCCCTTCAATGGGGGGCCCTCTGCCTGGCGTTTTTCTTCCTTCTCCGTGCCTCTGAGTACCTCGACACTGGGTATCACTCTCCGTTACGCGGGCTGCGGGGCAAGGACCTGAGACTGACGCGGGAAGGAAAACCCTGCTCACTCAGGGACTTTGAGGATGCGGATGAACTCACAGTGTTCATCCGAGGGTCAAAGACTGACGTCTACAACAGAGGAGAGTACCGCAACTACTACAAGACCGGGCTGCTGCTCTGCCCGGTGAGAGCGGCGGCTCAGCTCTTCAGGGCCTTTCCCCTGCGTTTTGCGGGGGGGCCCGAGGAAGAAGAACTCCTCTTCCGAGACGCGGAGGGCAGACCGCTTCCACGGACCCTAGTCTCGACCCTGATCCGCAAAGCTGCTGAGGCCCTAGGGGAACCTGAAGGAGCCCTGGGAACCCACAGCCTACGCTTCGGAGGGGCTTCAGCCCTTTGGGCGGCTTTCGGTGACGCCGCCCTCGTCAAACGGTGGGGGCGATGGACGTCCGAATCTTTCCAGACGTACATCTGGGACGCCCGAGCTACGTCCAAGGACGTAGCCAGGAAGATGGCCCTTACGGACCTCACTCCGCGCTGAAGCCGCGGCGCGTTTCGCGCCCGGCAGTCACCGCAGGTCGTCCCCTTTGCTCCGCCCGGGCCGCGGCGCGTTTCGCGCCCGGCCCTCCTCATGGGAGGGGTGTGAGCCCAAAGGGCAAACAACCTTTTGAGTGCTTCGCGCGCAAAAAGAGTGAGGGCGAGCAGTGCCGCTGGTGAGTAGGAACTTGTACGTACAGCTTGCGTGCGTTAGGTTCTGTAGGACTAGCTGTACTGTCCGCCGTAGTTAGGGCTCGAGGTAGGGCTGTATAGTGTACAGAGCGCTTGCGCTTCCCACCCGCCCGCCCCCTGAGCCCAAAGGGCAAACAACCTTTTGAGTGCTTCGCGCGCAAAAAGAGTGAGGGCGAGCAGTGCCGCTGGTGAGTAGGAACCCTATTTTCTCGTCTTCAGGCAAGCAAAAAATAGGGACAGTACACAGGCGAAAGTGCTGTATTGTCCCTATTTTTTGTTTGCCGGTACCAAAAAAGTGCCGTACTGTCCCTAAAAAACCTAAAAACCCAATCTTTTGGGGACTACCGGGGGGGCTGTAGGGCTCGTAGTGCTGGAAAGATTGGTTTTTTACGTTTTTAGGGACAGTATGGCACTTTCTTGGTACCCGCAGGCAAAAAATAGGGACAGTACAGCACTTCTGCAGTGTCGAGAGGCGGAAGTGTTGTACTGTCCCTAATTTTTTCGTTCCCAGACAAGCCAAAAATAGGGACAGTACAGCACTTCTGCAGTCTGGAAAGGCGAAAGTGCTGTACTGTCCCTATTTTCTCATCCCCAGACACGCAAAAAATAGGGACAGTACAGCACTTCTGCAGTCTGGAGAGGCGAAAGTGCTGTGCTGTCCCTATATTCTCGTTTTCAGGCAAGCCATATTCGCGTTTTGCAGACACACACGCACACATCGCCTTAAGAACGAAGTCGGTAACACCAGAAACGAACCATCAGATCCTGGTAGTCCATGTCTCGCATCTGCATGTACACATCGCTGTGAGCAAGAAGTCAGAAACAATCGTTTCAACACGAAAATCATCGGTATTTGCAGCGTTTTCTGCATCTGCATATATAGGCAATAACACATATATATATATGGAGTGAGCAGATTCTGAAAAGCCTTGGGGGTGGATCTTGGGGGGGCGGCTATATATATATATTTATATATATACATATATATATACATATACATATATATATATACATATATATATATGTATGTTCAGATGTATGTATATGTATGTATATACAGATACATGTATGTGTGTATATACATACATACATACATACATACATACATACACACATATACACCTTTGTGCTGTGTGCCCTTGTGCCCTTGCCGTGCCCTTGCCATGCCCTTGTGCCCGGGATCACCCTGGGACCTGTCTCCATGATCGTGCTGCAGCACCGCAGGAGCTGGAAAAGACTCACGCTCAACTCCGGTTGATCACGGACCAGTGTGCCCGACCTGTTTTTTAATGTGATGAAAACATGCCATCGGGATTGTGACAGGACAGAAGCCCTCCGATCTGACTTCACAGCCTTGCGCGAAGAGCTGGCGCACGCTCAGGAAGGGAACACGACCATGGATACCTCTCAATGTGCTGGAGTGACACGGCCAGAGAGCTGTCCGCAACTGCCGCATCTCGAGATCTGCCTGTTTGTGAGGAGCAGCTCAAAAAAGCGCGTTCCGAGGCGGTGCTCGGAATTCACAAGCGACCCCCTGTTCATCACATGCGTTTGGTTTTACACGTTATCGGCTGCGTCATGGCCCACAATCGTTTCATGTGGAAACGTTGTGACGTGCACCGTCTCAGCTAGCTAGCAGCGGCAAGGCGAAGCGCCGGAAGAAG
This sequence comes from Symbiodinium necroappetens, assembly GCA_905231915.1. Lineage (NCBI taxonomy): Eukaryota > Dinophyceae > Suessiales > Symbiodiniaceae > Symbiodinium > Symbiodinium necroappetens. The sequence continues at coordinate 35,350 of CAJNJA010008609.1, forward strand.
GAGGAGGAGAAGGCACTTGCTACATGCGCGATGCCCAACATGTTGTTGCGCCATATTGAGTTGTAAGCTGAGCCCCAAGTCACCCCTCACTTCGCGCAGGAGAAACTCCAGAAAGAGGAGAAGAGGAAGAAACAGGCAACTGCCGTTAGCAGTGCCACTCAAGTGCTTGTGAGTTACAATCTGACTTGCTGGTTTAGTCTCCGATGTGAGTGCTATCCTGTCCCGTGGCACTTGGCACATGACCCGGCCTGTCCGAGGAAGCGAAGGAGAAACGCCGGAAAGAGGAGAAGAGGAAGGAGGAGCAATCCGACTGCCTGACTAGCTCTCCGATGTGAGCACTCCAAAAATTATACGCCGATTCTGGAAGTTTATTTGTGGAACTGGCCACACAGGAGAAAGCTAAGAATAAAAGAAAGTGCGGCGCTTACTCTGTCGTTCTTTTGCGGACTGTGAGGGTATGAACGTGGTTGGGGTGAGCAGGGGGATTGCTTTCTCCGGGATGGATGGGAGGGCCTGGCAGTGAGGCGTAGAAGGTTGGGACGATATCGACTTGTATCCATGCGCTCCCAAAACGCGCGTTGAGTGAGCCCGACAACGCTGAGGATCACCGAGATCGTGACGAAGCTGCAAGGCTTGGGGCTGGTTTAATTTTATAAAGCTATTAGGTGAGTATGATGAGATGCAACGGGTGGCTTCGGGTTCGTTTGGGTTGAAGTTTCAGCAAGCTTCTCCAAGCTGGCCGAGGTTAATTTCCCATAGTTTTCGAACTCAAGCAGCCACACAAGAACATCCTGCTTTTGTGTCAACTTTCCTTGAGCCCACCTCGAGAAGCTTGCGCCCGCATGAGCCTTAATCCCCAAATCCGAAAGGTCTTCGTCTAGGTCGCTTTTGGATGGAAAGTCGACAGTAACCAAGTGAGAATGAAGTAATGAAGTGGGAGGATAATTGGGATTTAAAGAAGCCGCGAAAAATCGGAGTTCCGCTCAGGAGCCTCATCATCCGCGGAAGCCTTGTCCGGGGCCCGGTTTTCGGTTTCGGTTCCACTGAAAGATGCGCGGTAGCCCAACAACCGATGAACTGCGAGTTTTCTCCCAGTTCTGCACGTCCACGTCCTACCCGAAACCCTGGGACCCTTGTTGGATCCTGGGAGCCATCTCCCTGAACACTAAAGTCACTCTCGAGTCTCGATTCTGGATCCCTTGCCCGGGCCCCGGCACATGGCTTTGGCCATCGAGCCCTCTGGTAGTGGGCGCTGGTAGTTGGCTGCAGGGAGCAAGTCGAGTGCAGAAAAATTGAAAGAAATCTTCGCTGAGGTTGGCTCGTCTTCGGTCGTGGCTTTGGCCTGCCAGTGCTTCGGACCTGTTAGAAGCCGAAAGATTTCACGACGGGAGCTGCTCTGAGGACTTCCCCTTCCGCGACACACTTCAAAAGTCGTCATTCGACTTTGCTTTTGTGAAGAAAGGGCAGCTCGGGGGGCTGTTACAAGATGTTACAATGTCATCTCATCGACTCTCCACAATTAACAAGACCCACAAATCCTCAACCCGTGAGATCCAAAACAACTTCGGTTCCTAGGTTCCGGCGTCGCGGTCGCGGATGGCTCACTGGGAAACGGTCCGGAACACTCAGTTAGGCCGGTGCGTTCTTGTTGTGATCTGTTCAAGGCCACCAAGGCTCAGGTAGGTCGATGAGCAATGTGGTTAAAACTGCTCACATGGTCAGTGACTGCCTGGCAAAAGTGCGCAATCGTTCCACCCACCGTTATGTTCACCGGAAGCCCTTGACTCCTAGCAGTTCAACCTACCAAGGCAACAACGACGACGCAGCCAGGCGTGCCTTTCGCTGCCTGCACCTGGAAGCCGTTCTGTGGCGTCTCGTCAACTGCTCCGGGGAAGCCAAGATCGCTGCACTTCACCTGTCGGGAGCAGCAACCCCGTGAGGGGAGGTGTCCTGCGGTAGTTCGAACCTGTAGCGGCTTGTGGACCAACTGTCCCCTCACCCGGTATCGGAATTTCTTACAGCTGCCTTGTAGGTACTGTGTTGAAGGAATGAGTGTACAAAACACGAAGCACCGTCCTCAAACACAACCCCAAAACACGCTCTTTCTGCGATTCTTCTGCATCAAAACCTCCACATCCTTGTTGGAGGAAAGAAGTGGCATCACCGATCCTCCACTGGTCAGGGCCTTGTCCGTTGAAGCATTTACAGGGTTTAGTCGAGTGTGTACGCAGCAAATCAGCAAGTGACCGTCTTTCCTATGGGGCTTCGGGGCTCCCGGGAGGGATTAAGAGCTCGGGGGCACCTGCAAGCCTTGGGGCCTTGGGGCGAATTCGAGAAGATGGTCTTCAGTCTGTCAAAGGACAAGTTCTGTTCATGTTCGTTAGGGCTCAGCAAGAACTTTCTCAGGCATTCTAGGGTAGGAGTGGGATTCACCGCAGAGTGTTCCTCGTGTGGAGGTCGGCAGGGCTCGCGTTGAAAAAAAGTTTTTGGTCCTGGCCACAGCATGGATTGGGTGGAACACGCAGTCTGTATTTCCCGAATCAGAGACTTTCGGGGCATCAACTGACAGTACTGCCATGTTCTGAGTGCATCCGACCCATTCCAGTTAGAGGCTGCTGATCGGCGGCAAGTTCGCGGCGACTGCGCCGGAGCTGCGGAGGATCCGATCGCAAACCTTTGAAGGTTTCAGACCAGAGATATTCTCCTGCCGATTCGCAGGACTCAGGTGACGCACGTCTTGAATTGCTCCGAGTGCGGACGCCAAGACATAAACATGTGGCTTCATATCGGGCTGTTTGTCCACACCGCGATGTTTTCATAGGACTTGCCAGGGGGAGGATCCAGTCATAGACGCTCCTGGGTTCCTTGCTCGACCGCAAGACAGGATCCGATTAATTCGAGCGTGCGCTGTCTGCGCAATGCTGCAGGCGAGTGCCGTTCCAGACTTCGGTGCAGACCTGCAACATGCCAGTCTTTCTGGAGGTCGGTTTTCTCATGCTGCAGTTTTCTCGTGCTTCAAAATCCGACTGCAGGATGAGCCAGACGAGGAGTTGTCCAGGGTGCTAGAGACAGCCGTCACCTTCCTGGACGAGGCAGCCGGACCGAGGGCGAAGGGCGAGCAGGGCCAGGGCCAGGGCCTGGTCACGTGCTACGAAAGTTGCACAGCTCACAGCACCTCCGTATTATGACTTCCGGACCCATATTTCCACTTTTTGTCTCTTGAGTGCTGTCCACTTGATCAGGACATTGGCACTCACCAGCCAAGAAACCCGCCAACTCCGAAGCTTCAAAATCTACGCATCAGTGTCAGGGTGTAAGCGACTTTCGCTATACATTGACGAACGAGCGCCAAATTATGTTCATCAACAATGTGTGTGCTTGGTTGCAAGGGGATCAGGTTCACACCTTCGACGATATGCTTTCAGAAGACTCGACGCAAATGGATCCACACAAGTCCTTGGTTTCGAGGTCAGCAGCACTGGTGACCTGCCTATACAAGGGTTCTTTGCCAGGACACATGCTGACCTGAGAACCCAGTGGTTGGAGCAACGGTCTGGCAGTCTTCTTGGGAAATTTTCGGCAATCTTAATGGAAAAGTGGCTACAATGTCATTCTGCGGATGCTCCACACTCTCATCCACGCAACACCAGCGTTTGAGTTCACATGGGTGGGGACGTTGGCATATGCATCGGGCAGGATCTGAAAGCAAAGCTGTAATTCGCATGTGTAGCTTCTGCAAAGTATGGGCTCGGAGATCACGAGCATGCAAGGATCGACGCCAGCTGTATGCAAGCCGGCAGGTGCAACACCGCGGCGGTCGGTGCTTGGTCAACTGCCGCAAAGGAATGAGCCGGTCTGCCGAAGCCTCAAGAATCTTCGTTGCGACGTTCAAGTCGCTACAACGGGATTCGAAAGTCGGGTTGACAGGCAGTAAGTGCCTGCGACCCAGAAGGAAAGGTATCCAAGAACTCCCGCACATGCACCCTGGCAGTGAGGTCTCCATCGTGCTCGCTTACCTCATCCTCCGCCAAGGTCGCCGTCCCAGACGGCAGATGCAAGAGCGGAAACGGGATTCAGGCAAGCCGCGGCAAGCCCCATGCATTGCCCTTTTTTTCAGCCTGAGAGCATGCCGAGACCTGTCCTTGCGGGCGGCTTGGGAGCTCGTGAAAACGCAACGGCCAGCCTGCGGCCCAGCGGCCCCCAGGGGCCCCCAGAGGGGCCCAGGGACCGGTCGCAGTTTGCGACACGCGGTGGTGCACGCCTTCAACAGCGAGGTGGCGCTTCCAAACACGGGCTTCCGCCGGCAGCTCCTGCAGCTGGAACTTGCCAAACGAGGAACGGTCAGTACTGAGTTGAACAGTGCGAAGTCCGCATCAGTTTACAGTCCCATGACGGGAGGCAGTTCTTCCATGGTCGCAGCGGACTTCAATGCTTGAGGCAGCAAACCTTGTCAGCAGTTAGCTTTGTCGCTGGTTTTGTCAACTTGTGGCCGCTGCAAGCGGCTGGTTCTACTGGTAGATGGTCTTAGGCGTAGATCACCAAAACAGCATGATCCGGGCACTGCCAGGAACAACTCGAGACCACTTCTACGTCGCTGGCAAGCCCTAAGCATGTAAAGCTTGAAAGTCTTGTGTCCCGAAGCCTTGCAAGCCCGCACCCTGTCACACTCTGCATTGCAGAGGCGCGTCGCCGGGCGCGCCTAAACCGATATTGTCAGCTGTGCTACGCCTTCGCAGGCGGCTGCCGTCTTTTGGGCGTGACTTGCCTTTGACATCAAAGGCGATGTGAAGGCCTGGCTCGGGAGTTGAACCCTTGTTGCTAGCGGCTGCTGCCGTCGCCCAAAGGTGGTCTCGGATGGCAGGCAGACGCTCGGCTGTTCACGCGGAAGGCCTTGACCCTCCGTGCGATAAGACCGCATGCAAAGCAGCCAACTGCTGTGGAGTTCACATCCACGAGGGCATGACCTGCTCCTATGCTGATGCCATTGGCGGCCACTTCTGGAGCAAGGACGTCTACGCGGAAGACCCCTGGATGGACATCCGCTATGTGATCGAGGGTTCCATGCCGTCGAAGGTGAACGACCTGAACATCACGGCGGGCTCAACGGCAGGGCCGTGGTGAGTCACGACTACGACAGTGTTCGGTTTGGTTGCGCTACCATCAAGATTTGTGTCGACGGCAAGAGCACGGTGCAGGGGCCCGTTGAGAAGCTGCAGGATGCCGTGGATCAGATCAAAGATGCTTTGTCTGTCTTGAGGGCAGCAGTGAACAGCAGCAACGGCAAATGGGTTGCTCCGGCTACCACTCCTGTGGCCCTTATGACACAGACCGTGCGGGCGTTGGAAAGTACAAGTGCATCTATCGATCTTATTTAATATTCAGAAATATCTTGTTTTGTACTTTCTCAGATATCTTCGGTCAGAACCAAAATTTGATAAGTTGAAACAAGCAAGTTTTCATTTCATATTTGGCATATTGGTTGTCAAAGATTATTCCCGAAAGCTCTGCGAAGAGTTCTTTGGGAAAAAAAATATTTGGGAGTCTTTTGCTTTCACTTAAGTTGCTTGGCTGATTTATATGTTTGCACTTACATTGCTTGCTTATACGCTGCTGAATTGTATTATGTAGTTTCTTAGTGTTGAATAGTAATTTCTTTATTAAATTCCTAGTAATTTTTGAAATTGTTTGAATTCGGTCTTCTTTTTTGGTCTTTTTTTATTGATATTTAATCTTCCAAAGAAGAATTCTAAATAGAAATATATATTTTATTATATATCTATCTTTTTTTTAAATGTGCTCGTGTAATTCTTTTATGCGGTATTATATGTCGGTACGGTCTCGGAACGGTGTAAAGGGATTTATAATTTAGTCGTGTAATACAGGGATCGTTATATTGATGGGTATTTTGTCGTGTTGTTGTGCAAATTTAAAATAGGTAGTTGGAGCGGATGTGGTGTTGTAACCCTGAATGGAGAATAAGTATATTGATATATATATTTCTTCGTGGTTTCGTATAAATTAGTTTTTTCTGACTTATTTTTAGACAAAATAAATCGTATTGTGGTCTTTTCTTAAATCGTATTGCCGGATTTTGGGGACTCTTTCTGATTTATTTTTGGTCGTAATAAATCGTATTACCGGGTCTCGGTGATTCTTTTTTGCCTACTCTTGACGGTAATAAATCGTATTACCGGAATTTGATGATTTTTTCTGCCCTATTCTTGGCCGTTTTAAATCGTATTATCCGATTCTTTTCGGCTAAGAGGGCTAGAAAGAGCCAGCAACCCGACAGTGCGATTTATTACGGCCAAGAGTGGACCAGATAGAGCCAATAAGACCCGGCAGTACGATTTAATACGACTAAGACCGGGCCAAAAAGAGCCATTAAGACCCGGCAATACGATTTATTACGGCCAAGATTGATCTAGAAAAAGCCACCAAGACCCAGTAGTATGACTTATTACGACCAAGAGTAAGATAAAAAGAAGGTGGCTCTTTCTGACCCACTCTTGGCCGTA
>CAJNJA010008610.1:677-15343 GCA_905231915.1 Symbiodinium necroappetens
CCATAAACCCTAAACCTAAAACCCCAAACGCCAAACCTCAAACCCACAAACCCAAATCAAACCCCAAAACCAAGTAGGTTTTAGGTCCGAAGCAAAGAACTCTTCCGTGCGCGGTGGCGCTAGGCGTCGCCACATCCTGGCATCTCCGCACTAGCCTTTGGGGGTTGAAGGGTCTAGGGCCGATTTGCAACATGACTGCAATGTTCTGCCAAAGCGACTATGTCTACAGTTTCGCACGACCAGTGATAGTGCTACTGTCTTTTCTACTATAGCCAGGAAGGACCAAGACTTGGACACTCCGACATCCCTTCCAATTCCATGTCCCGGCGCACTTGCGTCGTCTGGAAAACCTGATCTGCAGCGCTTTGCTTTGCAACGCAAGTTTGCAACGTTGGGTGCCCTTGAGTGGGGAATCTTAAACGCCCCCTTTCGCTCGGCTACAAGAAATGAATTGGCGACCTTCGGGTGTCCGGTTTTGGCATTCTCTAAGCGAAGCATGGTCGTATCGTTGCAGGATGCTTCCGAAGTTGTGCAGTGCGTTTTGCACCGGTTGACCCAGGAGAACGCCCTAGAAAACTCGAAGCTCTCGACCCGAAGCTCTGGCTCCTAGCCTAGATCCTGGAAACAGTATCAGGATAAACCCCCGAACATCCCTGAATCCTAAGTTGCAATGAGTCTTAAGATTTGGCAGCTCTTCCAGAGTCCAACACGAAGTTGGACCCACCAGCACGATGTTCGTTCTTCTTCGGCATATGCGGTCAGTGCTCGAACACCACGTGGACGCAGATTTCCAAGTGATGGTGCTGTCTACACCCAAGAACCCTAAGCATCTATACGGCTTGGCCACTTGTTCCATGCCTTAGCGTGGCAACCTCCGCCGTACCAAAGCAACCATGACATACCGAACTACCAGGGCATCCGCACTCGTCGAACAAGAACCGGCTATTGAAGCTTCTCATGACGGATGCAACGCCTGACCCAGACTTGATCCTGGTCTGAATATAGGGGCATTAATACCTCGATTCGACTTCGTGTTGTTTTAAGGAATACCGGAATAGTCTTACCCAAGCCTAGACGCCTTAACCCCAGAAGCGCGTAAAAACCCTCAAAGCCCCAATCGAGCAAATGCGACGGCGGAGCCACACTTTAAAAGCTGTCTCCCGAGTCTTTTCAATCTCAATGTGGCTTAGGGCTCAGGGTTAGGGCCTTTTACGGCTCCTTTTAAGATTCCCGGCCTAAATCCTACAAGGAACCCTAAACCCTGAGAACTAAGCCACAGTTTAGAGTTTTTTGAGGCATGTACAGGGCGACTCAGGGTTTAGAGGATTGAGGGGCTAGGGTTGAAAGTTGAGGGTTATAGTTCAGGATACCGAATAGCCTCCTAATAGGGTTTAGGGTGCAGGCTACATAATAGTTTAGGATACCTAACAGGCTTAGGTTCAGAGTTTGATTGGGCTTTGAACTTTAAAGTGTGTTGCGTTGTACTTCCAAAACCAAGACAAACGAACTGCACAAGGAGACGGAATCATACGGTCCAGGCCACTGAAAGGCTCCTGGCAACTGAGAAGCCTTGTTGTCGACATGCATCGGCGCATCAGCTTACAACGACCCCTATGACACCCGTCGTAAACCTGATGAAGCCTAGAATCTGAACCCCATGTCCCTGAGCGCAAACCCCTGAATCGCAAATGGCTTCGGAGCTCCTCAAAGCCAAGTCACTCTTTCGGCTGTCTCTTCGTGCGCTCGGCCACGCCCCGCTCAAAGTCCGCTAGGACTCCGTCCTGCGGTCATTGGTCGGTGAGCCGAACAGGTCTTGCAGAGAGCCTTCTATGGGGCTTTCTAAGCTACTCTTAGGTCTTAGGTGTTTGGATGCTGGGGGCCAAGGTCTGGAAGATAGGCCTTGCCTGGGCTGTGTCATGGGCTATGTTAGTGTGGGTATTCTTGTTGATTCTATTTCCAACGCCACGGCGTTCATGCTGTAAAAGCTTTGTACGAGTCTACGTCACAGGGTTGTAAATGGTATGCACATCTCCTGAGCACTTGGCATTCATTATCCTACACTGCTCCTGAGTTTGAACCTTCTAGAAACAGAATGTTAAGCTGGAGGAGCGTGGGCACCCAGGGCCCAGAGGCCTAGAACGTTGACGACAATACCGCGGAATTGCGCAAGATGGCGGCCTCAAGCCCTCCCCCGGGCAGGAACGCCGGAGTGGGGCCAAGGGTGCAATCCCTTTTCCCGGATAACACAACACCCCCCAAAACGAATCCGATTTGGGCCTGCAGGACGTAATTTTGTTGGGTATTTGGGGCTGGGTCGGCTGGCTGGGGATGTAATCGATAAACCACAAAAACCTGATCCCAGTCATTAAATCAGCAAAGCAAGTCAGGCTTGTGGTTGAGTTTGTCTCAGTCAGTAGAATGGCAACCACGACAGCATTCTGATGTCGCACTGTGCGGAGCCCATAACCGCGACATGGCTAGGGTTATATAGAGTCCACGACGAGCACATGTAAGTGATTCGGGTGCAGCGTGGAAAAATCACACCATCCAAACACCAAGCCACTGCAGTCCGGCCTGGGAACCCCTCACGGAATCAACGAAGCCATGCTAAACCCTAAACCCATGTGCAAGACACGAGGAACAACAATCGCATGGAAATTACTTGGCTGAGGGCCAGGTCGCAGTAGACTTGCCATCTCGTCTCCACCTCTGTCACTCATCTCTGGGTTGTAAGTATTGTTATTGCGCGGTTCTGCCTCCACCCCTCGTTGAAGCAAAGGGGGTGCTCATGCTCTCCGAGTGTTGGAGACCCTCTTACATTGGACTCCTTATGTATGGGCTCGGAGTTGCGTCTGGGCCAGGAAAAACGAGATACGATGCTCTGCACAGAATAGGCGTTTCATGCTTTTGTCCTGGACACCTTCGGCAAATCCGGCTCATGCCCAGCAGTCTCTAACCGGAAACGACCCACGCTACTAACGGGGCCTAACGGAGGCATTACGGTAGAACCCCTGAGCCTAGAGGCACCTCAACTAAGGAATCTCAGGCATACTCCTCTTCTGACCGTCATGCTGGCGTCCCGAATCGGAAGGTGGCCGATCATCTGCGCCACGCCGCCGGCCAACGGTCGCGGGAAGAATGAAGGTCGCGAGGGAGGGGAGCAAGATTCGTCCACACGGCTCTCCCACGTAACCGGCTTCCTCGCTTCCACCGTGGGCAGACTTTGGCTTAAAGCTTGTCTCTGATTTCCGATATCTTTAAGTGGACAGGGAATCGCTTCAGACAGGTTCGTTGTGCCTGGAATTCATTTTGAGAATCTCACACCTGCAGTTCAAGCATCAGGGCTCTATGGTCTACGTACGAGGAGGGCCAGCGCGGCATGGAGCAAATTTACGAAGATATCACTCCACTTTAAAAGCACACCCCTGACCATGACCACCAAGTCATGCGTGTAGCATGCACAGCCTAGCCAACAACCCACATCAGTCTCTACTGCACGCGGCTATAAGTCAGTCTGGGAGATTAGGGTTGAGAGTTGCCCGGATCACCCAGCTGTTGGCATCTGCGGCATTCAGCTAACTGCCACCTGTCGGTGAATCCACGACATGCTTCGTTGCATTCGGCAGTGTGAATCCTTTAGAACTCCACCGGTACTCGGGACAAGCATCTTGTTTTCGTTCCGGGCGCTATTATCGTTTTTGCTGTTGATGGTGATGTTATTCATGTTGACATAACGACCACTTCCGCTGTCAGAACGCCTACTATTACTCCGGAAGATCATGACAAGCAACACGGCTACCACAAGTACTATGCGGGTACATTCTGACCCAAGACTTGCTAATCGCCTGCCCGGTGGACCCTGCAAAACCCCACAGCTCTGGACCCATCCCCTTTGGCCCGGGCGGGGACAACGTTGTCTGGCCCCTGCACACGGCGCGTCGGGAGGCTCGGCCCATAGTGCCCGTGGTGTGTGGATTTCCAGCGAAACAACTTTGCACGCGAGACCTTCGAAAAGTCCGGGCAAAGCTGGGAGGGGAAGGAGGTAGGCTCCAAGGGTCGACGCGAGATGGTCACTCTCGGCAATTATGCAACTTGGGCCTAACTGGCATCACTGTAACCCAGCATGTAGGGCGAACCTTGGCTAGAGGGCTTACAAGCTTGCAGAGGAGATGTGGATAAACCCTCCTTCGGGAGTCACATGACTCCTACATCCTGGCCTTTGCATTGCTCTCGGAGACCTGGGGCATCTCTGGCTGCTTTGCTCAATAAGTTGTTACGCCTAAAGCCTACACAGTACACCCGGTACTACCCGTTACTGCCCTGCACCCTGAACTCTGTCAGCCCTAAGCCAAAAACCGTGCTTTCAGCCAAAAGCCTTGTGTGGGCCTGAAGGCTTGGGCTGGTCTTGGAGGCTCAGAAATTTGAAGCTCAGCTCTTAGAGTGAATTGTTTAAACTGTCTGGGGGGGTCTTTCCTACCTCCTTTCATACATACATCCTTCCATGCATACATGCATGTTCGTGTAAAAAGGTCTTCCCATGCGTGCGTGTGCGTTCGTATATATATATATATATGTATGTATATTCACGATACACACATGGACAAATACCAATGTATATACAGCTATGCATATGACAGTTCCGGCAGACCATGCATTTGGAAACGAAATTGAATTGCAAGACTAAGATTCCGAACACGCAGACGAACAAAACAAGCAAATAGCCCAAGATCCCCAAAGCCAACAAACTTAGGCACAACATCAAAAAGGGAAAGAATCGGCCGAATGCTCAGGCGATAGCTCCGAATCCTGTTTGGGGGTTTAGGACTACTTGGGGGTTTCCCAAAACAGGGGACCCTAATATAGCACCTTAGACGGTAGGATCCTTATTATAAGCACCCCAAAAGAGGGTAGCCCTTCTTTTCGGAAACTCCTACTTGACTTAAGGCTGGGGAGGCTTGCTGAAACCGGCCCGCACCCTCCAGGGATCTGGGAAGCCGTGCCGACTCGTCTCCAGAGGCTGGAGCAGTGGTGTTGCTGTCCAGTTCCCAACTGCCTAGGAACATAATGATATTGATATCAATAATACTAGTAACAGTAATACTAATAACAAAACTTACAGTGTATCAGTGTATCAATAGTAGTATTAAAATAAAGAATAGTATCAATAATGCTAACAACAACAATGAAGTGCAAATGTTTCAAGTCTAAACCAAAGGATGTAGAAGTTAAAGCTTGTCAACAAAGAAGAGAGTGGTAAAGCCTCGAAATGCAAGACTGTGTGTCACTCCGGGGCACGAAAGCATGAACACAAGGAAGCCAAGCAAAGAAGGAAGCCAAGACAAACCGAGCGAAAAAACAGTCTAACAGACAAGTCGTCGTCGTCGCCGTCGCCTTCACCGTCGCCGTCGCCATCGTCCTCGCCGTTAGTATTAGTATTGGTATTAGTATTAGTATTCGTCGTAGTAGTAGTAGTAGTAGTAGTAGTACTAGTAGTAGTAGTAGTAGTAGTAGTATTTAGCGCAGCAGCAGCAGCAGCAGCAGCAGCAGCAGCAGCAGCAGGAGCGGGAGCGGGAGCGGGAGCGGGAGCAGTAGCAGCAGAAGCAATAGCAGCTGCTTCACCACCACTTGCAGAGCACAACCCTTAACCGCAAACCCTCAAACCTAAGCATCCCGAATCCTGAAATACCAAACCCTCGAATTATGAGGGCGTTGCTCTCCAAGGCTCTCCTGGGAGTTCAGGGCTCTTGAGAGTTCAAGCAGCGATACATCTAACTTTTCTCTGTTGGTGCCTCCAAGCCAGAACTCTGATTAGTGGGCAGTTCTTTCCACCATGGTTGGTATTCTTAGCTCTGTTGCCGGAGCATGGACGTAGTTGGCGGATGCCTTCGAGGCGCTGTGGACTTTGCAAAAGGACTCTGGGCTTCGAGTTGGAGGTGTAAGGCAGCTGGAGCTTGAACGATGCCGACCTCATTTGCAAACTAAAGCAAAAAGCCGTAATGGCAGCTCCCAGGCTGCCGGGCAGCCCATTTTCTAAACAAGCTGGTAGGACAAGCCCGCAATCCCTAGTCCATTACCATTGGTCTTCACTTCCCCATGGCGGAGGTGATTTGACATGCATTCTTTGCTTGTGAGGCTTTTCTGGTGTGTATTCGTCGCTGCTTCAGAGCTTTTGAGAGCTTTGTGATATGGACAGGCTTGAAGTTATCTTGTCACATGCATGTACACACTACGAACTGCTAGAGGCTCCTAAGTCGATCTCGGTTTCAGAAGGCAAAAGCGATGGAAGCTGGTCTCCTCCAATGAAACAAGGCTTCTAGCGACCTGCGCGGCAGCCAGGAATTCTTCCGTCAGAGACAGCAGAGGCTTTGGTGTTTAAGGTCTAGGTCTTCACCTTAGGGCTTTGGACTTTAAACGTTTTGTGCTTCAATTTCAAGTTCATCATGTTTAAGGCACGAGTCCGGGATCCCTGCTTCTGTTCAACTCTGTATAGATGACGGGAACTGAAAGGCCGCTTCTCTAGCCGCAGAACCCAGACCTTACTTTGACGGCCTAAACTTAAGGATATACTTTCAGGTCGGATAGCCTGGTCTAGTCGGAACAAACGATGAACACCGAATCCACAGATTCTGCAGCGAAAGTCGATCAAAGCTTCGGGTTTAGGGACGTCCACAACTCCAAGTAAAACCCTAGCAGAAGCCGGTCTGAACCCTGCAACGCCCTGCGAAAACCTTGCAAGCCTTGCAAAACCGCCCCTTGCAAGGCACCTTCTTGCTCCTACCCTGGCAGGAGACTTCCTGCGCGCGGCTGCGCGTCTGCGGAAACCTTCGACGAGAGGTTTGAGGAGTTGGCAGCTCTGGGCTTTCAGGGGCTTTGATAAGAAGGGCTTAGGGTTAAGAGTTCAAGGTTGGCATGCAAGGTTGATGTAAGTTAGCTAGCAGAACCCCTGCCCATTTTGGGCGATAACACCACCAGCTATCTTTGAAGCGTCGCATCGCGAAATCCCTTCGCGTGACAAACGCATGATAAATCTTGAGCGTGTCCTTCGTTGCAGCCCTTCTTTGCAAGACCAGACCTACATGGAGGCTTGCCCACATCCTGCATAACGACATAGCGCAAACTCTCCACCAAACTCTATGACGGCTTTGATTGCCAATCGGATGGCAGCTCTTGGCAGCACTGATGTGGCATCCTAGCTGACCAATGTCAAGACTCAGCGGCAGTATGAGAATGACTGCAGCTGCTGCGGCATATGCAAGTATATTGAATAGGACGGTGCTTTCGATGCTTAAAACCAACAGCTCCGTTGACGGCTTTGTTTCACACCAAGCCTATGCATCTCTACCTCGATCACCATCACAGTTTCCGAAATCTTGGCAAACTTGCGCCGGGTGAAACAGGTTCATCATATTACCGTTTCTTAATGGAGAATGCCCTGACAATATTGCAACAATACTACCAAATATAGTACTCAAAAAGCGTGAATTTTTTCGTGGAACTCTGTGTCTGGCTTCTGCGAGCAGCATGGCACAGTCTACCAACAAGGATAGGAAGGACTCAGACGTCCAACAGGCTGACGAAGTAAACTGCCTTATGAATGAGCTGTAGCATGCTAAGCTCACGCCTCGCTTAAAAATTTGGGGTGTGAGGCTCGGGATGCGGACGTTTTGACGTGGATCTTGGGTTTAAGCCTGAAGGGCTGGGCTTTGGAATTGCAAGGCTGGGATTTATACTGCAGTGTGCTTTCAGGGACCCCTGCCGGGAAGGTGGGAGAAGACTGAAAGAACAACACGCGAACCTCCAACCATCTTACACATGTTGGAAACCCGTGTGCTTTGTAGGCAGGCATTGTAGCCTTTGGAACTTTAGGCATGCCCGACATGCGACAAGTAAGAAAGCCAGAACGAGACAGTAGCAAACAACAGCGAAGGCTCTTGCAACAAGGTGGTTGTCCGTAGGTAAATCAGGACAGCAGCTTCGTGTAAACATGATGGTTCAAAGGCCTAGATTCCTGTACGACAACTAACGATGCGTAGTCTTCCAAGGATGGTCAAAGTGAGATGGTTTTGAGCGGACAACTATCCAACTTGTCGGGACCTAAAGCCCTGGATCGTAAACCCAAACTCGAAACTCAGAGCGGGAACAAAGCCTGCTGCTGAGCGGGTGCGATCACGACGCCGTGGCCGTGATGTGCAACCTCGTTGACTCTTCAGCTGTAGCTTGTGGACATAGTGTAGGAAAGGAGGCCTCCTGGTTTGTGCCACATGACCTCATGCTGAAGTCCTAAGTTCTATATCAGAAGCGCAGGCTTTCAAATATCCTAAATAAACTGCTCAGACTTGCATCCTTCTAAACCCAAGGTGATAGGCCCTAAACTTATTCCCTCTCGGTTACAATGCTGGAAATGTTGACCGAAGTTCCTAAACCGAAAAGGTTCATGGAGTTGGGTCTTCGGGGTTTAGAGCTTCAGAATCCTTTGTTGAGTCTGGGGACAACCGGCGGGAAAATACAGCGAATCAGAGAAAATGAGAGTTGATATTTGTCGCAGATCGTAGTGCAGAATAAGCGGCAGTAACAGTAGTGATGACAATAATCAGAACCATGTTACAAATCTTGATAACGACAATGCCCAATGGCGCTAGTAGTCTAATGCCTCCAAGATGATAATGAACCCGAAGCCCAATCCTTGCCTCCGTGAACCTGCACTCTAAGCCCTAAGCTGTGACCCCTGAACCCTAAACCCCGGAATTTTAAGCCCAAACCCTTGAAGTAAAAACCCTAGATCTTGAGCCCTGAGCCCGGTGTGCGGCGCCGCGACGACGAGCACCGACGAGGTCGCCGGGGGCCCGCGCCTTTCTCGAGCTTGCTTTCGGGTTTAGGAGAATTGGGCTTAATGGAAGGATGTCGGAGGGTGTAGGCTTTAGGGTTAACATCCAGACTTCAGGGCTCCTCGCCCAAACCCCTGAAAGTGCCGGTGAAACGTTCCAGCCTGGCGTGCGGCGCCGCGATGAGGAGCATCGGCGAGGGCGACGGGGCCCCACACCGCCTTGGGCAGTGAGATGAGGGGGCTTGCAAGGCCTGGGTTTAGGGTTTTTGTTGGAGCGATCTCCACTCTTCAGCCCAAACTGATTCTAATAGGGCTTGCGGCTCAGAGAATCTGTCGAGCCCATGGAAGCCACGGGAACCTGTGCAAAACGCAGCTCTGAGGGCGGATCTGATGCTCCTCCGCTTGCTCCTGTCAGGAATCTTCTTTCTGGCCACAAGCACTTCACATACTCATGATACAGAAGAGTATGATTCACACAATACACCTTGAGAGCTCTTGGAGTCCTGAGCTTAGGGCATTTGAGCTTCACAGCCCTTGAGGTTCAGACCCTTCTCTTCCCTTTGTAAAAAGCCCTGAATCCTTCAAACCCGGCTTGGGCTTTGGGTGTTCAAGGTTGGGGCTTTGTGGTTTTAGAACATGGTGATGTGAATGAAGATCGGCAAGCCTGACAGTCCCAAAACAATCTCTACCATATTTGGCGACGGCTATCGCAACAAAAAACTTGTACATCGATGATAGCAATAGTAGTACATTTCAGCAGAATGTATGGTATTGTCTGGATTTGTAAGATGCAAGCTACAGCCACGCCAGTGTCTGATTCCAGAATCATAGCTGTTCAAGGGGCCGTTCGGCGAGTGTCCATCAAACAGGAGCCAAGCAGACGAAAGCCAAACAATCGCACATAAAACTTCTAACTCTGAACCTATCTCCCTGCAGCTCCAAAGAAACTCTACTCAATCCACACACACCCCCTCAAGGCCCTCAGCTCTAAGCCGAAAAGTCCCAGAGTTTGGGCCCAGCCTGGTGCGCTCCCGCATTGCTCGGGGCACGGGGACGCTGAGTGGGCCGAAGCCCAACCCTTCCCACCCAGAGGAGCCGCGCTAGGGAAGCAATGCCAAGCGCCGAAGGGAGTTGGATTTAGGCTTTGGGACAGGGGTGATCTGCAATCAGAAGCTCATTGGGCTTTTACTCTATACTTCGTCACTGCTGAGCCTCGGGCTTGGGGTTGTGGGGGTGGCTTTTCGGGAGAGATCTGGGCTCAAACCCTGATCTCTTAACTCCAAAGCCCTAAACCCGAACCCTTGAAGCCCCAAAGCCTCTAACCCTAGTCACATCGAGCACACGTTTGGACTCATACCCGAGTTTCCTTAGACTGGACCTTCGGGCGTCAGCCCTTCAGGTCTACCACGATCTCTAAATCAAGGGGTGTCAGGTTTAGGGCTGAGGAACTTGGGCTTGGCAAAGCCTAAGACCTACAGAAACCTGTAACATGAAGCATCAGTGCTCAGGCATGAATCCTGAAAACCCGGGCCTTGAAGCCTGAGCTTCCATTCAAAAGCTTCTTCGTAGTTTCGAGCGCTTCTCGATTGCGCAGCATTGACACATCCTGGCCCGGGCATTCGCGCACCGCCCTCGGGCCAACACCACTGTGCTTGCTTGCAGTCGTAGGATGGGGCCCGAACACCAGGAGCCCGCCCCTTCCAAGTGGAGTCTGTTTGCGGTGAAGATGCAAACCTAAACCGTCGTGAGAGTCCCAAAACTACACCATACCATGAGATTGGAAAATTTAGCCGGAAATAACAACACGAGAAGGCGGTCCTGCCATACTGAAACCATGCTGTAGAAATATATGCCTCAACCATTCCTGGTACTTCTGGTGATTCTAGTCCTGTTCCTTGCTAACTGGGTGCCTTTATCTTACCAGTATTGCACGCGTTATCAGGACTGCTATTGGCAATGCTATATTTTTCTTTCTTGTTTGAAACTGCAGAGAAGTCTTAACAGCAATGCCGGTCAAATTCCAACTGCCAAATTAGGTTGCTACTGCTACTGCTACCGCCACCACTTCTAGTATTCTAGTAGTACCGCCACCTCCATGACGGTTCCTCCCTTCGTAGTCTAATTGCTGCTGGTGTCAGTTTCACTAGTGCTGTTCGGAGCAACCTGGGTTTCCTGTCCCGCGGCAGAGTGAAAAAGCGACGTCCGGGTGGAATCTCGCAGCGCACACGGCAGGTCAGGCACCAGCTCCAACAAGTAGAACAGGGTTGCGGCTACTTAAGGGCCATACTCGAATATATCAGATTACACAGGTATCTACACGAATGTGCTTCGTAGGAGCCAGACAACTGACGCAAAGGCTGGTGTACATGATTCTGTCTTTTCACCAACTACATGCCTGAATCCGGAAATCCTGAGCCCTTAACCACACTAACCCTAAACCTGAGACCCCTTCAACCCCAAACCCCAAACCATAGGTGTCGAATCTCTCGCTACTTACGGCGTGAGCTCGTGGCCTCCCTCCCTTGAGGAGTTGGGCTCAGAGTTCTGGGCTGAAGGTCCAAGGCTCGCAGTTTCGGCGCTTCGGGCTTACGCATTCAGGTTTTTTGGGGTGTGGTTTGGGGCGTTTTGGTGTTTCGGGTTGGTTCGGGTTTTTGTCATGGGCTTAGTGTACGGTTTAGTCATTTCGGGATTTGACAGCCTGCCTCCGACCATCAACCCCCGACCCTGCACCCTTTCAGCTTGTCAAAGCAACTGGAAAGGCGCACGAGCTGGTCCAAATCCTATATCCTAAACTTGAAACTTAACTGAACACCACAACCACAAGCCCTAAACTTAAAGCCCGAACCCTACCCCCAAGCCCTAAAAAGGAAACGTTATGGGCTAGGCCCGTAAGAATCGCAAAATTAATGGGGTTCGGGTTGCCAGAAGCAGTTGTCCTTGATATTGGAAAGGGTGGTGCCTGCTGTTCTAATGCTGACGTTGTGCTCTAATGATTAATGGTCGTTGGCGCCGAGGTCGCTCGCTGTTGCAAACACCGGACTTACACCCTACACCCTGAATCCCAAAAGAGCAAAACCCCAAAACCCTAAAACCCGGCTGTAAAGGAAAAAACCCTACCTATGTAACAGTAGCAGCAGTAGCACGGACGCCCAAAGAAGCGACTGACAGCTTCAGAAGCTCCAGGTTTCACAGAGATCCTCCCATGCTATCGGCCTTCCAAGGAGGACGCCGAAGCGAGGGGAGGAGTTCTTGTCTAAAGGAGGGCTAGGTTTAGAGCTCATGTGTGGTCTGGCTTGAGGGCTGTAGGGTTCGGGACTTAGCCCTTTATTTACGGTTTAGGATCTGGGGGCCTGGGGTTTTGGTTGTAGGGGTTTTAGGGCTTCCTAGTGTTGAGCTCGTGGGCGTGAGAGGCGGCAAGAGCTCCGGGAGGAAGGCTGCAGACCTGGGGGTTGAGAGTTTAGGGTTTGGGGCTTCGTAGGATAGACCCTCAACTCCACACCTTGCGCCCAAATAATTCCTGCTCCTTAAGATCAGTGGCACTTGAAAAGACAGCCTCGGAGCCTAGGGCTTCGGGCTTCGTGTGAAAAGCACTATCGGTTTTTTGAACCGGTGTCTTGTCCATTGGATGGCCTAGCCCTACTTGCGTCGTTGGGGTCGAAGCTATGAAAACGTGTGTCTTCGGTGAGGCTGTTCCGGCAAAGCTCATTGCGCCAATGTTTGCTAAGAAGTCTGCCAATAAGCCTGATGTACCTTGGAAGGACAGGGTCTTCAGCATTGCGAAGTTGTCATTCTGTACACTCGCAGGACCCCCACTTCGCCTGGCAGTGCACGGTAGCCCTCCACCGACACGTCGCGTTGCCACCGGACGCAAGAGAGCCTGTGGCACTCCAGATATCAAAGCTCCAGGGCTGTGGGTTGACCCGGAATAGGGATTGGCTGTCAACTTGGCTACGATTCTTCCAGGGACCTGCAAGGATTTCCCAGCAGGCTGTCTTTATGGACCGGCCGCAGATCGAAGCTCCAAAAGAGCAGATTGGCAGGGCGTGGTTGAGGTTGTAGAATTAAATGCTTACGGTTTAGGGGACAATGGTGGTGATGACGACTATGACTACTGCACTTCTTGTTACTACTCCTGTGTCATTCTTAACTATGGGCCAAAAGAAGTTGGACCCTGT
Source organism: Symbiodinium necroappetens (assembly GCA_905231915.1). NCBI lineage: Eukaryota > Dinophyceae > Suessiales > Symbiodiniaceae > Symbiodinium > Symbiodinium necroappetens. The sequence continues at coordinate 13,677 of CAJNJA010008610.1, forward strand.
GTTTACTTCAAGTCAAGCAACCAACCTTACTTGCCTACTTGCTCTGTCAGTGGGCCGATATCCTAAGCTCGAAACCATGCCCGTTTTGATATCCCCAAAGCCCAACACAAGTTATACCCCAACCTCTAAGCTACAGGACCAACAGACTGTTTGCTGTTCGGGCCGGCACCCCAAAACGTAAACTCGAAACCCTGAAATCACTTCTGGCTGAGGTCTTCACAGGGTGGCGGGAGTCGCCACCACCAAGAGAACCTCAACTTGGGTTCAGGGCATTAGGTTCTACGGTTTAGGGTTGAGCGCTTAGAGTGCTTGATTCGGGGCCGAGGGCTTTAAAGGTGAGGAGCTGACTGAAACCAACCCGGAACCCGAAACGTTCAAAAACATGAGAGGTTAATCCGCACACCCTAAACCCTTGTCAGCGAATCAGGCCTCAAGCGATCAAAGACTCAGCTTAGGGGTTCAGGTGTCGAGTAGGACTACTCCAGAGGAAAAGCTGGCATGTGCTCAGGACTTCGCACTCCAGAATCTGAGATGCCAACAAGCGCGGACAGCGTAACCCACCACCACGATGCCTGCATCCCATGCTCTGTGGTTGGACTCGACTCCCCAGCCATCGGTCTTAAGTAATGCAGGGCCCTGCTTCAGAAACCTTTCTGGAGGGTTTGAGGGCGACCATAGTTTTCACACCACGACCGTTGCGATTTCTTAGCCCGGACATTCTCGAAGACTCTCTTCGGGTTTACGGTTCGGGCATCTTGTGCTGAAGAGGTTGGATTTGTTGCTCATTGTACCCCCCCTTCTAGTCCCCATGTAAACTACTCTATCATGTACACTATAACCCTATTCCAAATATATGTTTTATCGCCCCGATATGGCAGTGCATTTGCCAGGGCTCTGTCGTACCCACCGCCGTGTAAACACCCCGCTTGTGCTCTGCATTCTACATGGCGATCGTTCACACACACACACACACGCACACACACACGCACGCACGCTACACCTTACGGTCTTTTATTTGGATCAGACCGACAGACCTTCTGGTATGATGCTTGGACTTCCATTCCACCCTTGAGAGAACTGCACCACGCTGCCCATACCGTACTCTCCAACCAGATCAACCCCATACTGTCTTTTTAATCGAAGGGCTCTAGGCTATTTGCAGCAAGTCCAGATTGCTGTCGAAGGAGCGTAGATCAAATGGTGCATCGACGACCTCAAGATCGGATCTGTCGGAAACTCTAGTGTGTCAATCAATGATCACGCTTGTCCTATACGGATGTTCGGTCTGTGCAGGGCGTTGCAAGTAAATACTCAGGACTGGTCTGAGGCTCAGAATTATTAACGGACTCATGCAGCTCTTCCTTTGAAGCTGGCAGCCGTAGTATACATGTTCAAATACATGCGCACAAACGTGCCTACATCCAAGCATGGAAGCATCCAAGCATCCCTGCATCCACATATACATGCAGTACCTGGTGCGGGTGTGTCAGTGTGGGTTGGGATTTGGACAGAAGCCTGCACAATTGCCTATTTTCTTGTTTAGGGTTCGTGGTTTGTCTTTCACTACACGAAACACCCCAAAAGCTACAGTGCAAGTACCTGGCAGTAACTCTGACAGAAACCCCATTCCCCAAAAGGAACCCTATTCTAACTATTAGGGCCCCTTC
>CAJNJA010008611.1:0-15343 GCA_905231915.1 Symbiodinium necroappetens
TATGTACGCATGCAGGTGTGTATGTGTGTATGTATGTGTATGTATGTGTATGTATTGTATGTGTATGTATGTGTATGTATGTGTATGTATGTGTATGTATGTGTATGTATGTGTATGTACGTGTATGTATGTGTATGTATGTGTATGTATGTGTATGTATGTGTATGTATGTGTATGTATGTTTATGTATGTATGTATGTATGTATGTCTGTATGTATGTATGTATGTATGTATAGATAGATAGATAGATAGATAAGCGTATGTGTGTGCGTGTGCAGGATGGGTTTAGGGTTTCGAGTTTAGGGCAGCTTAGGCTCAGTTTAGGGTAATCAACTCTTGAAAAGAACCTCATAATGCACTCTGGTAGGCCACTGCGATGTGTTGTGCATGTTGATTTAGCTGTTATAGCGATTTTGCTGGGTTTACGAGGTGGTTGCCTATGCATTGTTTTCAGAGGCGTCAAACGGCCAACCTAGTTTAACAGGGTTCTACATACTAGCAACGTCTCATCCGCGCGAAGGACTTCCTGCTGCTAGAAGCAGAAACCCTAAACCCCTAAACCCTAAACCCTAAACCCCTACACCCTAAATCCTAAACCCTAACCCTAACCCTAGACCCCTAAATCCTACAGTCAGCCTCTGAATCGCCAGTTAGCTCCAAAAGCTCGACTCAAACCCCTACATCCTAAAACCTCCCCAACCCTACAAAATAGTAGGTTATGACCCCTTAATTAGAGGGTAGAACCCATAAAATGGTAGGGCTTTTGGATCCCTAAAACCTCAGATCCGATATGCCTCCACGCCGGAGCTAGTCTGAACCCTCAAGCCTACATCCCAGGGTTTTAGGGGTTTAGGGTTTAGGGTATCCCAGGGTTTTAGGGTTTAGGGGTTTAGGGGTTTAGGGTTTAGGCTAACCCTACAATTCCCCAAAGGGTCCGAAGTATTTTAAATCGTAGAATGTAGGGTTTTTTATGAGGACCCCTTGGTTACGATTTGGGCAGGCATCCCTCAGAACAGTACCCAGGACTCTTTGGGATCATGAGCCTTGCACCGAACGCCCCAAAACCTCGAAATTTCACTCCCTCACCCGACTCGGCAAGCTTAAATCCCAACCCCAAAATCCCACCCCTGCATCTCAGTGCCTAGTGCGACTGAAAGGTACCGCAGACAAGCCATCAGCCTTTCCAGCCCGCGCTACACTTCCAACAAGGCAGGTCTGCGGATTCAGGGCTTTAGGGTTTACCTGGGCCCTAAAGAATGATTTCTCTATAGAAGTCCTCAAAAAAGGTAGGTTATTTGGGGTTAAGGTAGGGTTTAGGCTTGGTTTAGGGGGTTTAGAGATGCAGGTTCGGGGCTTTAGAGGTCGGGGTCCCCTGAATCTCGGCACCTCTAAACCCTTAGGGTTTAGAGTGTTAGGGTTTAGGGTTTATGGGGGTTTAGGAGTTTAGGGTTTAGGGGTTTAGGGGGAGCACGCTTCTCCGCCCAAGGGCAGCAGCTGAATGTCGGTCTTGCGGCTGGTCCAGGCTGCCTCTGGGCTAGTATTCAGGCCTAGGGTTTAGGGTTCAGGGTTGGTTCAGGGCTTTGTTGTTTGGGGCTTTAGGGTTCAGGGCTTTGTTGTTTGGGCTTTGGGGTTCAGGGCTTACGGTTTTGGGTTCAGGGCTTTGTTGCTTGGGGCTTTAGGGTTCAGGGCTTAGGGTTTAAGGTTCAGGGTTAAGGGCCGGTTTTGTCCCTGACCCGATACTATTTCGGTGGTTCCTTCTTACTCTTCTCCTCGTATACCCAACATCTGCGCCCATTTTTTCGCGTTTCCATCATTGAGGGCACCATCACGATGGGCCGAGAATTTCTCGAAAGACACTGCATCTTAGAAGACCGTGGCAGGAGCCCTTAACCCTACGCTCAACCCCCTTCGAAACGACTACCTAGACACACTAAGCCCTATACCCCTATAAACTCCCAAACCCTAAGCCTTAAACTCTAAACCCTCAACCCTAAACCCCTAAACCCCCAAACCCTAAACCCCCAAACCCTAAACCCCTAAACCCCAAACCCTATAAGCCCTAGCTCATGCACCCTTTGGGCCCCTCACCCTCTTTGAAGCCCCCCCTTATGAGCTAGCCAAGGTAGCGCTGCCGAGGCAGCTCTGCCCCAAGCTTGCGGAAGTCTCCCCGGCTTGCAGATACCGCAGCCCGCGAATGTCGCTGGATCGCCTTTGTGTAGCTCATGGTAGGTGTTAGGTTTTTTTGGGGGGATTTTGGCACAATTAGCCCTGAACACTTATGATGTGCATGGGTTGGGAGCAATTTGTTGTCGTTTCGAATCCTAGATCTTTACCCCCTGTTAGACGTTAGACCCAGAGTACCCAGTTTTTGGGACATATGTGTAGTTTTCTAAATTAGGGTCCCTTTTAAGGTCCGTTTTGTATGCGTGCCGTACTATTCGGAGGACCTAAAACGGGACCCGAATTTAGAGAACTACCCATAGAACCCTTGTAGTACCCTTATAGAAACGCTATAGAAACACTTACACGTCCCCTTAGGAACCCCCTAAAAGGGACCCGCTATACCCCTATTTGAGGGTACAGGGAGGGTCCCTGGGTTGAAGGTTTCGGGGTTGGGGGTTTTTGTCCTCTTATCAGGCCTCAGACGTCAGTGGTAATTATTATTTCGGGAGTCCTTTCCTTAGTAATATTTATAGTTTAATGGGCCACAAAAAGCCTATTCTGATGATTAAGGCCCCTATTAGTCGGTTGAGTCTAGGTTTCTGTCTTCGGTGCTTGAGTTTGGCAGGTGTCCATAGCCAGGGTTTGGGGGTTTAGGTTTGAGGGTTGAGGATGTTTAAGGCAGCTTTGGAGACATGCTTTCCTCGGAATTGAGCCAAATAAATCCCAAACCCCAAACTATAGCCCTACATGATGAACTGAGCTTGGTCACAGGAAAGGGACAAAGCCCAGGTCCGAAGGACGAAGTTCTAGGCCCCAGGGTCGAATTACGAGTGGATGATATAAATCCTGCATTACCACCCAATAAGGAATGTACCATAGTTCCCATAGTATAGGGTCCTTAACATCATGCAGGTGTTATATCATCAACAGTAGGACCCTACGGCTTCATGGCGAAGGGTTGAATTCGATGTACCTGCACCCGTTTAGACCTGCCTTTTTCAGGACTTATCTATGGAAATCAGAATAAGGAGCCGCAAAAAATGTTGAAGATTTGGAGTTTTCGTCGGGAGTAGCGAGCATCAGACTGCCGTGAACCAAGATGTTGTATTGGAGCTCTTGGCATATGGGCACCTGTGTGGGCTTAGTGTTTAGGGTTTCGGGTTCGGGGTTGTTCACAGACCCAGCCCCCTGGGAGGATCCAAAAGTAGATCCACTTAAGGAGGTTTTTTTTGCAGTAATTGCCCTTCAGTAATAGGTTCCCAAATTAATGGATCTACTTTCTAGATCCTTCGTGGGGTCTGAGAAGGCCATTTGGGTTTATGTCACACCAGCAGGTGCGCCGTGGACCTTAACCGTAGCCGTTCACCCCGAACCCGAACGACAAAGCCCGTGCCACATCGCCAATCCACTTTCCCCCACTTCCCCAAACCACTGCACCCTAGAAGTATAAACCCTACACCGCTGCTAAACCCAACACTCAAAGCCCCATGCCACTGAACAACGACCGTAACCCGCAAGGCAGAGACGCCCATGTTTAGTGACTACCGGAAGGCCAGAGCATGCAAGCAGCCACACTCCCATTCCTACGGGGGTCCTAGGTACTGCTATGTGGATACCTCCCCAAAGCATAGCAGTACTTCCTAAACGTCCTAAACCCTACATTCCACTCCATACCCATAGGCTCCTAAGTAGTTCCTTTTTGTAGTTCATATTTAGAATCCTATAAGGTAATCCCAAAATGGAACTACTAAGGAGCCTATGGGTAGGTACTTTGGACCCTTTGCGCTTTTTGTGCCCAGCGGCAAGGTGTCCATGGGTAGTTATAAGTGGATATAGGTAGGGTAACCTTAGTGATAACCCAAATTAGGGGACGTATAACCCCACTTATAACCCTAAACACCAAAAGCCCTATAGAACCCTTTAAAGGAACCCTTAAAGGAACCCCATAACCCCCACGTATAACTACCCATGATCCTCCAAGCAAGGTGCCCATGGGCATGAGTCCTGGGAACCTGGCCTTTGCTGCCGGACCCTTGCTCCTGGGCAGATCCCCCCAAGGATTCTTCCAAGGTTTAGGGTTTATAAGGTCTTAGGGTTTAGGGTTTTAGGGTTTAGGGTTTAGGGTTTTCGGGTTTTAGGGTTTTAGGGTCTAGGGTTTAGGGCTTTAGGGTTTTAGGGTTCAGTAGGGTTTAGGGTTTTAGGGCCCAAAGACCCCTCAAGGATTTTTCCTTGGCAGAGGGTCGGCTGTGCAAATACATACTGGGCCCTATACCCGTGTAAACCCTAAACCCCTAACTCCTAAACCCTATAAACCCTAAACCCTAAAACCCTAATCCCTAAACCTTACAACAAGCCCTGAGCTCTTCACCTGGCCGTGGTGATTCATGTACCTGTAGAGGGCAAGGTTTGGCTCCAACAGGCTTCCAAGTAGGATCGACATATTATATTTCAGGAAGCGCTGATGGCAAGCTGAATGGACCCTCTCAGAAAAGGGGGTGCATGGACCCTTTAAGGAGGGCTATAATCGATTCGACGAGCTGCTAAGGCTCATGGTGCCAGGCGGCATGTTGACCGCAAGCGTCCCTCAACTTTTCCAAGTTCCCCAGCAAGGTGCCTGGGTGTTCCATAGGAGCCTTTTTTCAAGACGATACACCCAGGAGGTTTTTAACAATACATTTTTTGTTGGTCAGATTGGCCCCCAGAAGGTGCGGTGCCGATCGTGGCCCAAAGCATGCCTGCCTCCACAGTTTCATCTGTGGGTGCTTCTGCGGTGGTCGCTGAATCAACGGCTGCGAAACCCGCGCCGGTTCCTGCAGGGGTCGTCCAGGCGGCGTCTACTGTGGCGAAGGCAGATCGCGCGGAGGCAGCAGGGGCTGAACCCCTAATTAAACCCTAAACCCTTAAACCCCCCTAAACCCCGAAAACCCTTAAACCCTAAACCCCAAACCCTAAACCCTAAACCCTAAGCCCAGAGGTGAAGCCTCAAGAGGCCAAGAGCAAGACGGTTGGGTCCCTACTGTCGGCCTACGACGACGACGCAGACAGCGAGGAGGGAGACGAGGAGGCGAAACCCCCGGCTGCTTCCAATCCTGTCCTGGAGTCGAGGCTCGCCGGGGAAGCATACGGGGGTAGGGGGTTTCGGGGTTTAGGGGTTTAGGGTTTAGGGGTTAGGGGTTAGGGTTTAGGGGTTGAGGGTGGTAGGGGTTTAGGGGTTTAGGGTTTAGTGAGTCGCCTAAACCTTAGGCCTCTACTGTACTCCCGAAACGCTGAACCCTACATCCCTAAACCCGAGAGACTAGCTAGACCCTAAAGCCCTAATTCCTAAAACCCTAAGACCCTATAAATCCTAAACCCTAAACCCTAAAACCCTAAACCGTAACACCCTAGAAACCCTAAGCCCTAAACTCCTAAACCCTAAACCCCTAAACCCTAGCCCCTAAACTCCTAAACCCCTAAACCCCTAAAGCCCGAATCACCACCCTGGAGGTCCTGGGAGCATTGGGAGGACATGCTGGAGCCCCGGCGACGGCATGGTATCGTCATCGGCAAGCAGCCGGACGACTTGACTCATGTCTCAAAAGGGTTTAGGGTTTTAGGGATTTAGGTTTTAGGGTTTTAGGGTTTAGGGTTTAGGGTTCGGGGTATCAGATCTTGTTATTAAGGTTTGTACGGTTCGTGGCTCGGGTTGTTGTTCTATCGACTCAGGCTGTATACTTGAAGTCTAACGTGGGGTGTTAAGAGTTCTTTACTCCATTGATTCGAAGGACCTTTTCGTTGCTTTTGACGTTGCTTTTGAAATTCCGGCCTCGCATTGTCTCAATCCCCGAACCCCAAGGCCTAAGCCCTAAACTCCGAAACCCTAAACTCAAAGCGACCCTGAGGTCTAAGCCCTATATACCCAAGAGAGGGGAGGGGGGGCCATGAACATGGATCCACTTGCTTTCCTAAAAAAAAGCCCCAGATCTCGGCCGTTAATTTTTTTTTGGCAACTCTGCGTCTGAGATCTTTCTGGCATTCCCACAGGGTTCGAGGTGTTTCGGCTCATGCCCTACCTAAGGCTTAGAGGGTTTTAGGGGGCTTAGGGTAAAACCCCAAAAAAGAAGTAGGTAAGATAATATAATACGTAGTGTTGGGGTCCAGGTGACAGCTAGGGGCCGCGATTGATACCCTCATCTAGGACGGTGGGTAGTTACCCTTATAGGAGCCTTATAGAAGGTCTATATACCTTCTAGAGCCCTATATACCCTTTCCTCCCCACCAGTAGTCCCTAAACCCCTAAACCCTAAAGCCCTAAACCCTAAACCCTTAAACCCTTATACCCTAAACTCCCCACCTGTAGCTTCCTTTAGCTTCAAGCTTATCAGCGTCGACTTCCTGGAAGGGGGCAGGCTCCCCATTTTTGTGGAAGAAATGCTCAGGGCTTACAGGTCCCATGAATTTTCTGGGATTTAGGGGTTTAGGGGTTTAGGATGGTTTAGGGTTTAGAATGTTAGGGTTTAGGGTTTATAGGGTTTAAAGGGGTTTAGGGTTTAGGGGTTTAGGGGTTAAGGGTTTGTGTGTGCGATAAGTCTGGACATCATGGTGAGGGACATGTAACAAGAGACGAAGGCAAGCAAAGAAACAAATGCAGTTAAGGGCTAAGCTGGACTTTCTAGAATTATTGGACTATTCCTACCCGCATATATTGTTAGCCTTTGAGGCCTTCAAACAAGAAGACGCGACCCAAACCCACAGTCACAAAACACTCTAAATCCTGACTGAACCCTAGGCTCTAAACCCTAAATACTAGTATCCCTGAAACCTAAACCCTAAACCCCAATGTGCCTAACTTCTTGTGCTCAGGATTATCGCATGGCCCAGGGATGAATCGGGGTATCCACCAGGCCACTACGAAGCTTTAACCCTTTTGGGGTTTACGGTTCAGGGTTTGTTGGCTTTGCTATTGCAGTAAAATGGCTTTGGCTACAGTTTGCATCTCAGCAGTCTTGTTCATCTGTGTTCCTGTTGAGGTTCCTCTGACGTTGTGTTTGCAAAATGGTTGGTGTGTGCCCATCATGATTATGACTTGTTTGCTATCAGTGTTTGAACCGTTGCCATTGCTACCATGACGATCAGCATGTCGACAACGAAGCACGAATTCCCATTCCATCACTGTCCATTTCGATGTTACTGCGGGCTCATACTGCAATGGCCATTGTCATTGTCAGCTACATTGGGCTTAAACCCTGCCCTACACCCTTTACCCCAAGCCCTACACCCTACACCCTTTATCCCAAATCCTACACCTGTACCCAAAAAAGCCTAGATTTCATGAGCCAGGTCGAGCAGCTGGGGCGGCATGGTTGGGTTCCGGGCAGTAGAGCGGTAAAGAGAAGAATGGGCTTCCACCAAAGGCTTCCTTTATGGCTTCTCTATTTTTGTTTAGGGGTGCTACTAGGGTTGAGGGTTTTGGGGTTTTTTAGGGTTTTAGGGTTTAGGGTCTAGGGCTTAGGGTTTTAGGGCTTTTAGGATGTGGTAGGGTCTTTGGGGTATGAAAGATGGAAGAAATCGGAGAAAGGGTTGTGAAACGGAGCCACGAACTCAAAGCACTATACCCACCCGAAGCAGGACCTGAGCAACGGCCTGTTGCAAGCAACTGTTCCTTGCTAAGTGTTCCTAAACCCTACACCCTAAGCTCTAAGCCCTAAACCCTAGACCCTAAACCCTAAACCCTAAACTAAAGCCTAAACCCTAAACAGTTGTTTTGCAGACTTGCGGAGTTGTGCCAGGCCATCCGCCGGCAGTGCCACCCGGCTGCTGTACCAAGCATTGCCACTGCATGGACGGTACAAAGAGGCTGGTCCCGAAACCCAAAACCCTTGTCGGGTTTGGGGTTTAGGGTTTAGGGCCTAAACCCGAAACCCTAAACGCCTTAACTTTTGCAAACCTCGCAGGGTGTGGGCGAATGCTGTAGGTGTGAGGGATGCATCAGAAAACTCTTTGCTGCGCACCCTGATCGCTATAAGCACTCAAAACGAACCCACGAGATTTCGCTCTGCAAACTTTTACACCACAGCAAGCCCCCCCGTTTGCTCCCTGCAAGGCAAGACCGAAAAGAACCCAAAGCGCCGTTTCCAGGATTACGGCCATAGGCTAAACTGTATCCTATTCCGAAACGGAACCCTTGAAGGGAGCCTGAAAAATCTAATCTAGGGGTCTGAATAATCAGCAACAGCATCCCCGACTGGTCTCCGGTATTCTTAAACGAGAATGAAACCAACACCCTACGCAAGCCGTTTAACTGGAGCTCCAAGCTTCAGATGTGGTCGTACATCGCAAATTTCATCGGGACGAGTGGTGTGGAGATGATGCTGCCGGCGATGATTGGGATGAGGGGCCTGCGAAGCCAGAAAGAGTAATCGAGGGGCCTTAATAATTACCAATAGTTTTTGTTGGGTTCTGTATTTTTGTATGTAATTACAATATGAAAGACCCCAAAACCCTATTCTACTGTAGTTCTTAGGGCCCCTACAGTACCTGCCGACGAGAATGGCCGTCCGATAGCTCCTGGCAGCCGGACGCTGGAGACTCCCGAGTCGTTTCGAGCAGCAGAGGACCTGAAAGCCGAGGCGATCGACGGGAACTTAAGATCCTTAAGAATTCGGGTTTAGGGTTTAGGGTTTTAGGGTTTAGGGTTTAGGGTTAAAGAGGGGCCACGACGGTACTTCTTTTTTGGGGTTACCGTTATAGGATCCTTAATGTAGAGTTGGTTTGACCAAAAAAGGAACTACAATGGCAACTATAGGTCATAAGTAGATCGAGGGTACTTAAGATCCTTACCCAAGGGCTCCAAGTATGCAAATGGTACCTACTTTGGGGCCTAAAGTCTATAAATGTGACCTATTTTGGGCTATTTGGAGCTCCAGGGTTAATGTAAAGTTGGTTAAACCAAACAGAGGAAGTACAATGGAGATTAGAGGTAGGTTCTATGGGGTCGACTAGATGACCTCTATAGACTCGAGACTCTTCATAAGAAGCCCTAGTCACTATTCTACTGTTCCAGGCCGCAAGAATAGCCGAACCCTTGTAGTAACCCATCAAAGAACGCGTCAAAGGAATCCCTACAGGAACCCTAGGACGAGCCGCAGAGCTTGACTTCCCCTAAACCTTACCCGGTCGGCCATACTCTACCCATCCCTACCCTTTTCGTCAGGAACTTGTATTTTCAGGTTGGGATCAGGACCTGCTATATACAGAAGTAGGTACCCTAAAACAGGGGTAGGGTATGACCCTATAGGTAAACCCCTATAAACCCTACACCCTGCTATCCTGTCCCCCCAAAACCCTTCCACCCTAAACCGTGAGCCTAAAACCCTAAACCCTAAACCATAAGGTAAAAACCCTACAGCCTAAACCATAAACTAAAAACCCCAAACCGCTAAACCCTAAACCGCTAAGCCCTAGACCCTATGGCCTAGACCCTAGACCCTAAACCCCTATAAACCCTAAGCCTTAAATCCTAAACCCTCTTCGAAGGCCGGAACCTTGGGAGTTGAAGAAGCCCTGGCTGGACGATGATTCGGAGAAGGCTCGGCTGTTCGCCGTGTTTAGGGATTAGGGTTTAGGGATTAGGGTTTAGGGTTTAGGGATTAGGGTTTAGGAATTAGGGTTTAGGGTTGGATAGGGTTTGCGAGGGGTCTGAAAGGGGCTTATATGTTAGTTTAGGCATTGGGGGATTGAGTTTCAAGTTTCCGAGGCTAGACAGTGTTTTGACGGGATTGTAACCGTGTTGTAAGGCTTCTACCGGTTTTAGTTCTGGCGATGTGGGTCCTTTGGGTTTAATTGTGGGTTTTGAGAGTTCGGGGTTTGAAGAGGGCTTCGGGGGTTTAGAGTTCTGGTGTTTTTGTTTATTGGATTTCGGTGTAAGCGCAAGATTTCAAGTCGGTTTTGGAAACAGGTTTCTGCGGGGCTTTGCTTGCTTTTGGGGTTGCTCTGCATCTTCTTGTAGACACCTGCTTGAGTGCTAATGCGCTGTTCTCAGACGCCCCGCCCCCCTCGGACCCCGCAAACAGGAGCAACAGAGAGAGAATGGTCCTTCAATCAACTCAAAGCCCCGAAGCTTTGCCTGGACCCTGAAATGCAGTGACCCCTGTTTGTCATGACGGAGACGGTGTGAAAGCTACCCTGACACTCTTCGATTGGCTGCGGCGTTTGACCCGGAAGCGACGCTGGGGCATGTTGTGCCGCTGCTGAGAGTCATACTCAGGTGCCGTGTTGTGAGAGACGTTCATGCTGCAGGGAATGTCCACTGGTATGGCGCCTGGCTGGTGCTCTGTAGCCTGGAAGCAACATGGGATGGGATCCCCACCCCTTTGGCAAAGATGCAAGGGCCTGAATTGTATCACGGAGTCCGGCCCCGTTCACCTGCAGTCTGCTGGGGAGTTCAGTCAAAGGCCGTGATGCAAGGATTTGGCGAGTCAAGTCCCCAAGCCCAGTTGCGAAAAAACATTTGAGGACACACTTGCGATTGGTGGCCGCATCTTCCGGTGGCCTGCTGAGAGTTTTCCAGAGGCAGAGGCTATCTCGAAGTAAGTTTTGCCTCGAGTTAAGAATAAAGCTATACTATGGCTAGCAAATATGCTATATATATGATATATATATATATAGATACTATAGCAAGATATACTGTATACTATGAAAATCAGGTAGACACGGTATACTAGGTTATACTGTAATATACTACAGTATCGTGTTTCAGGCTTCAGCAAGGGCTTCCTCCGCGAGCGCAGCCGTGGAGGCACCGATCGGGCAGCTCGGGGGCCTTAAGTTAATCCCTGAGCGCTGTGTAGGTAAAACTCTAAAGGCCCTAAACGCTAAACCCTTAAACCCTAAACCCCTAAGCCCTTAAACCCCTAAGCCCTTAAACCCTAGACCTTTAAACCCCTAAACCCTAAACCCCCAAGCCCATAAAACCCTAAACCCTAAGGTGGCGGCGTAGGTCTTCGGATTCAGGGTTCCGTCAGTCCGAAGGGTTCGGGTGTGGAGAGTTGAAGGCGTACCTGTTGCCCAAAAGACCTAGCTTTTTTCAATGAATTACATATATATATATAGATATATATATATATATATACATACATATAGAGAGAGAGAGACACCGCAAACCGGAGTTGTAGATAGAAACCATATTCTTGAGGAGTTGTATATAAAAAACATAATTTTCCATAATCTTAAGGAATGATATATAGAAAACCACAATCTTAAGGAATTGTATCTAGAAATCATAATCTTAAGGATTTGTATATAGAAACCACATTCTTAAGGATTTGTATATAGAAGCCATAATTTTAAGGATTTGTATATAGAAACCATAATCCTAAGGAGTGATATATAGAAATATAGAAACCATCAATATGAAACCCTGAAAAGCCTGAAAAGGTTGGTCTTTTCTGCTACAGGTAGGGCTTATGGTTTAGGTTTGCCTCAGTAAGGTTGAGGGTGTTCGTTTTCGGTCGTTAGGGATAGAAATGTTTTTGTTTAGTTGTTTTTCGGGTCAGGTTTAGAGTTTGAGCTCGCGGCTTGAAGGCTTTAGGCGTATGAGGGTTTGGGTTTTTGGGGTTTCAGTTTATTTTTTTCCTGGCTTCGGGGATGATTATACGTGCCGCATAAGGGTGACTCTCAAGGTGACGATGAGGGCTACTGTAAGGGTATTATCACGGCACTCTCTCTCTCTATATATATATAGGGGGGTTTGGGGCCTTGCTAGGTTTGGCAGGTTCTCCAATATGAAGGGATCGAAGCACAGTGTTCAATGGTGGAGGGTATTGAGAGGCTTGCTGGTGCCGGCTTCCGGTTTAGGATTTGAGGACACTGTGACCCTGAAGATGAGTTTATCAGGTCACTGGTTGACAATGGACGGTAACTTTCAGTCTCAGAATGTCCTATCCTATCAATGTGGCGCTGTCTTTCAAGAACCGCTGAATGCATGGATTGTGTTGTACTACCCTAAACCCTGGCCCTAAACCCTACATAGACCCTACACCATTCTTCCGAAGCAGTTCGTCATACCTCGACTCCATACTCAAGGAGCCTCCGTCAAACCCGAAACTTTCAATCCTACTGTAAACCTTAAACCACGAAACCGCCAAGGCCCTAGACACCGAAACCCTCAGCCCTAAAACCCAAACCTTAAACCCCAAAGCCCAAAGCCTACCAAAAAAGAGCCTAAACCCTAGACTTGACATTAGCCCCGAATTAAACCCGAAACCTTCCAAACAGGCATTTGCCAGTCAGCCCTTCTGCGTCCGGCGAGGGCGCGTATCCAGGCCACCGGAGAGCCAAAGTGAACACAAAGACAGAAACCAGAATGCTTAGTAATGCTATTGCTTAGAGTCGTCCAAGAATATTTTACATACTTAAATAAATATATATATATATACATACACATATTTATTTATATTTACATACATACATACAGACATACATGCATGCATGCATGCATACACACACACATACATACATACATACATACATACATACATACATACATACATACACACACACACTCACACATACATACATACGTTTGTATATGTGTGTGTATGTAGGTATGTATGTATGTATGTATGTATGTATGTGTGTGTTTTTATGCATGTATACAAATAAACATATATATATATACACATGTGCATAAACATACAGTCACACACATACACACACACACACATATATATATATATGTATATGTATATATGTATATGTATATGTATATGTATATGTATAGGTATATGTATATGTATAGGTATATGTATATGTATATGTATGGGCTTTGTTTAAGGTTTAAGTTTAAGACTTAATGTTAAATTGAGTACTATAGGCTTAGACTGTAGGCGCGCGGAGAGTCCAAATTCACGAGGGTTGATAAGTTAATGGGTTAGCATGAAGGGCTTCGGGATGATTCACGATACTGTGAAGTCAAAACTTGACCAATGTTCCGACCAAGTTGGTTGCCTGCTAGCCTCGAACTCCTTACGAATTCTCGATACCAGTACCTTTTGAGCTCCGAAGGAACACTAACACTCATGTCGTCAATAAGGCACGCATGACCGTGACATGACGGCAACACTTTCAATGTTTGCAGGGTTGGGCGAGTCCTCCTTGCTAGTCTTCTCCGTATCGTCTCGAAGCCATACAAAAAGCTCTTATGGAACCCTGGCAAAGGTACCTTGAGCCCTAAACCCTAAAAACCCTAAAAACCCTAAAAACCCTAAAAACCCTAAAAACCCTAAACCCTAAACAACCCTCAAAACCCTAAAAACCCTCAAAACTGGAAAGGCAGCCTGGAGCCCTAAACCCTAAAACCACCCCGACAGCACCAACCCCCTGGGGCTCGCACGGAGCCGGGCACAGCCTGACGTAACCAAGCTTCCGACAGCGAAAAGGATCCGAAGCATAGGGTTTTAGGGTTTAGGGTTTAGGGATTCTGTAAATTAAAGGAAACAACAGGTGGGGAGTTTAGGGTATATAGGGCTTCTATAAGGCTTCTCTAAGGTATATAGGCCTTCTATAAGGCTCCTTTAACAGTAACTACCCGCCTGAAAATGCCCTAAAGTAAGGGCCTTGTCCTTAAGACTTCAGTACATAAAGGATCTTTTCTGTAAGGGGTTCATACATGTTTCTGAATGTTCGTTCTACAAAGGTTGCACAAGAGTCGTATCATGTGTCTATTTTTTTGTACAACGATGGGCATCAACAAGCTTCCTTAAGGGTTCTTTTAGAAATTCGTTCTGCAAAGCTTCTATAAAAGTTTTGGGGATCAGAAGGCTTCTTTCAGGGTGAAACAAAGCCGCGCATCAGGGCCCATACTGGGTATCCAAGGGTGCTTGTTGAAATGGGTCTAAAGGATCCAATGCTCGGCGCTGCTTTCTATACAGGTTCTGCACGGCATGTAGATGGGGGTTTTCACTCGCTGGGAAGGAGCAAGCGGTTTGGGGTTTGGGGATTTAAAGGGTTCGGGGTTTAGGAAGTCATACTTGGGGTCGTATTTGCAAGTGATTTCCTAGAGGGTGTCAAGTGCAAATCAACATATAACATGGAGAGCGCCGGACATGCTATGTTACCCAACTCTGACAAGCTCTAAGAGTTCTAGATTGTATTCAATCTCCATTGAACTCGGTGCCTGGAGTGTTCGGCAGGCTCTACAAGAGTTGCTTGCAAGATACTATCAGTTGAGTCGAATCTAACCACTGCCAGAGTCGAATAGGTTAGGTTAGGTTAGGTTGGGGAAGGCTAGGTTGGGTCAGGTCAGGCTTGGTTCTGAAAGGGAAGCCGTGGGTCATGTTAGGGTAGGGTGGGTTGGGGCAGGGATGGCATAGATTAGGTTGGATTAGGTTAGGTTGGGTAACGCTGGGTTGGGGTAAGCTAGGTCTGATTCGATTTGTTAGGGTAGGTTGGGGTAGGGCTGGGTCAGGTTGGGTTGAGACAGGTGAGGGTGGGTTGGGGTAGTTTAGCTCAGGTTGGGTTGGTGTAGGCATAGATCAGGTTGAGAAGTTAGGTTAGGTCAGGTTGGGGTAGATTAGGTCAGGTTGGGTTGGGGTAGGTGGTTAGGTGTTAGGTGAGGTGGGACTAGGGTAGGTTGGGGTAGGTTAAGTTGTTTGGCGAGGATATTGGGGCAGGTTCGTTGGTCAGGATAGGTTAGATCCGCAGGAGCTGGTGCGCCTGCTGCGCCCCGGCTCCCAATCCAGCTGTTGTTGCGACGCCTAAACCCTAAACCCTAAACCCTAAACCCCTAGAACCCTAAACCCTAAAGCGCCTAAACCCTAAAGCCCCTAAACCCTAGAGCCCCTAAACCCGTAAACCCCTAAACCCTAGAGCCCCAAAAACCCTTAAGCCTAAACCCTAAAGCCCAAAACCTAAACCCCTAAACCCTAGAGCCCCTAAAGCCTAAACCCCTAAAGCCTAAACCCCTAAACCCCTAAAGCCTAAACACTAAGCCCTAAAGCCCCTAAACCCTAAACCCCTAAAGCCTAAACCCCTAAACCCCTAAACCCTAAAGCCCCTAAAGCCTAAACCCTAAAGCCCCTACCTGAAAAGCCAAGTAGCCCAAAATAACAGACTACCATACCCTAAAGTGGCCCCTGATTGGCTCAAAGTAGCCCCTAAATACAGACTACTGGCTTTCCAGGTAAGCTCATATTTCCTGAAG
>CAJNJA010008612.1:0-15341 GCA_905231915.1 Symbiodinium necroappetens
AGATCGAGTGGAGATCCGCTACTGAAGAACTCGAACCTCGATGGAAGGTCAGGCTGTGAGGTGCAGGCCTCAGAGACTGTGCCGATCCTAAGGTTTCCGATCCAAGGCGGAGGCCCTTCAAGAAAGCAAACTGGGGTTCTTCTTCAAGTCCAGGCAGGTATCCTATGGTCCTCTGGCTATCCTCAGGCAAACCTGGGTTTGGGGTCTGGGGCTTTAGGGTTGAGGTCTTGGGGTTCCTACAGAGAATCTGGGTTCAGAACACCACTCGCACGACCAAGGAGCGAAGATGGCCTGCCGGAGGTTCGTAATTGAGTTCCCTGCAACGATCGACACCTGGGAGTGTAAGAGCAGTAGGAGTACCTGAATCAGGGGTGCTGATAGGGGTTCTATATGGGGTGCCAGGTATAAACAAAAATCCCGCCTGGACCCGGCCAACAGTTCGGCAAGTGGACGAATCCCCCTCCCCCCCCCCCCCGAAATCGCGCAAATCGCCTCGTCAACCTGGAGGCTTAACCCGACTGCGAGATTGAGGTCAGCTGAGGGGCCTCCGGAATGTCTCTGATCACTCCTGAGCTGCACCAAGGGAAGTCTCTGGAATTGTGCAGAACAAAGAAAAACCAGGGTAATAATACATATATAAAAAATATACTGATTGTTTTATTAGTAGCAGCATTAGGAGTATTGGTGTTCTTCTTCTTGGTTTTACCATGACATCAGAGACAATGATTATGATGATAATCTGGCGTGCTCCTTTCCGCCAAGTCGCGATTTAGCCGGATCCACGGGTGCACCTGTGCCTGCACCCGGAGTTCACATGCACGCAAACCGGGGGCGGGAACGTGGCTCTGCGCATCTCAGAGGCTCGCCATCCAGGAGTTAACAGCACAGTTCTCTGCATGCGAAGCGCAAGTCCACTGCAAGCCAGAACAAGAGCCCTTCAAGTTAAAGAGCAATTGCATTCCGACTGCTGAGTGGCAGCAACATTCCCAACCAGGAACGGAACCCCAAGTTGGTTAGCCAATGCCTTGACCCTGGCCAGAAGCTCTGTGAGCAGCCGCGGATCTTTCTGCGTGTAGGGAAGGTACTTCCCTTCCTTGTACCAAGTCCTAGGGCCGCGTGAAGCTCGGCCGGAGCATTTCATCGCAAGTCCATCACAAAACCGTGCAGAGGATCACATCGGCGCATCGAAAGCACATGAATGGCAAGGGCTAGCTTTCGGCTCAGGCGCTCGATCCGCGTAAACGGAGTGACTTCCTTAGCATGCAACCGCTCCTCCAGCCCTTGCAAGGTCCGAAACCCCGAGCTCGAATCAAACTCCTGATTCAATCATTGCATCATTTCATTCTATATAAAAGCTTGCAAAAAATTGGGCTTCAGAAGAGTCAAGGCTTCAGGCTGTCACAGTCGATCCTGTTTTCCATTCACGGCTTCTGGCTACTTCATCCGTAAACTAGAGGGGACCGTCGAGACGATTGACATCGGTGATTCGACGCTTCGAGACCGACATCTGCAATGTGGTCTTGTTCTTCAACGAACACAGTCTGTGGCATGCGCACTCAACGGTCATGCGTATGACATGCAGGGCAAGCCTTTGAAAACTCTGTGCTGGATTGTCGGGGAAATCATGCTGAATAGCTGCATCCTGAAAGAGCTACAGCCACACCATGGTATCGTCCATGAGAATACTAATTCGCTAAACTGGAACTCGCTTGTCTGCACATCAGCACAACCACAAGCTGGGTGCCCCAGGTCCCATGTCCCGGATGTTTACATGCCGACCTTTATTTTCTTCAATGATTCATAGAGGCCTACCCACAACGCAGGTCATGTGGGTGCAACTGCATAATCGCTAGGAGAGAAACCGACTGCAACTGTAAACACTCAATGCCACAGGCTCCAATGACTCTCCTGCCTAACCTGTCCCCAGTGCTGATGTTCAACTGCACAAAAATCATTGCTGGAAGATGGCTAACGTAAGCACTGCACTGCACCCCGTCAGCTCTGGCAGAATGGCTCCTCCGGTGAAAATCGAGAAGGACTGCACTGGGCTGCCATCCTTGCCCGTGCCCTATCTATTTTACTCTAGCATGCTACAGTCTCTTGTTGTTAGCTATAAGCAGGAATTCACTAGCAACCCGGACCAAGTGTAGCCAACCAACCCACCCATGGATATCAGGTCGCCTGCAGCCTACATATGAGTCATCAGCATGCTAACATGCTTCCAGGCGGCGCAGGGATAGATTTTCCAGTGATCTGCCTGCAGATCCTCTCCATGCAGCACCTCAAAAAACAGTCTTCAAGTTTCTGTAACACGACATTCCCTCCTGTTGCACCTTGGACCCGTCCCATGCGCTCGGGGTCTGGCTTCTTGAGTCCAGCGCCTACGCCTACGTTGCACAACCAGGTATGTTGCTCAAAGGCCTCACTCATGGCAACTCAGCATGTGCATGGGCAGAAGCAGCAGCTGCAGTTGGCATGCCGTTGGATCAAAAGAGAAGGATACCACCAGAACATGAAATATGACTGCTATGAACTACTTCGATAGGCCTCTGCTGATACGATGTAAAGAACCGTGTTTTCTCGTAGTCACAGGTGCTATCAAGTTCTATTGCTGCGATGATGCTCTTTACGGCAACGGCCGCTATGTTGCTCCCTTTAGTGCCATTGCCGCCACCACTACAAGCACAACCAAGTAACCATCGGCCACGACCAATGCCACTACAGCCCTGCTACTGCCACTGCTGCCACTGCGACCGCGACGACGTTGATTTTGCCGACGAACGCGCTTGTATATTGTAAGAACTATCATATTATATATATATATGTTTACATATCTATCTATCTATCTATCTATATAGATAGATAGATAGATAGCAATATATATATATATAGAGATAGATAGATAGATAGATAGATAGATAGATAGCAAAAGACGTTTATTAATGAATAATTCCTCGGCCCCGGCACGTCCTGGAACATGGCCCAATCCTTCTCTGTGTCGGAGCCAGGAAGATCTGGCCTCCATGGGCCCAGAGAGCCCTGAAGAGCCCTTAGGGAGGGAGTACATACCTTTGGGCTTAGGGCTTCGGGCTTTGGCTTGGGGCCCTGAAGGAGTACATACCTTGAAGTGCAGCTTAGAGTTTAGGGTTTTGGACTCCTTTTTCTTTGGTTTTTACTATATTTTCCTATACTATACTTTTCTATACTATACTATACGATACTATACGATACTATACTCTATACTCTATACTCTATACTCTATACTCTATACTCTATACTCTATATACTATACTGTACTATACTATACTGTACTATACTATACTAATGCTATACTATACTAATGCTATACTATACTATACTATACTTTACTTTACTATACAAAACTATACTTTACTATACTATACTTTAATTACTTAATTCGAAGAGTCTAGTCTAGGCTCTCTGGCGAAGCACGAAAGCTCGGAGTATGGCACGACCATGCCTAGAAGCCTACCGCAGCCAGGTCGCATGAGGTGGATATCCACCTTGAAACCGCAAGTCTTCAGCAAGCGAGTCGCCCGGACTGCCTGGCACTGCCAGGCAGAAAAAGAATTCATTTTCTGCCCCTGTTCCGAAAGCCTTCGCAGGCTGCTGCTGCTTGACAGGCGGCTACGTCTTGCATTCTCCGCCTACTTCCCGGTGTCTACACGTCAAGAAATCCACATCTACGCGCAAGCATCCAAGTCGGAGGTAACGCGATCATCAGCGCTTCATCCAGCAGTGCGAGGCCCACGGCTTAGGTGAGCCTTAAGCCTGAAACTAGCGACAACTCAATAATTCTGACAGGATTTTGTAGAACATTATTCTATAACTACAACAGGAAGCCTAAGGGGTAGTTTTGTTAAGTGGAGGTAGCAAAACCAAGTCCGGTCCCAGCTGCTGCGGCTCGGTCATGCCCTCGATTGATGTATGCGAGGATCGCGTCGTCAGTGTGCTGCACGCCGATCTGAACCCGGGTGCAACCGTAGCGCCTCAACCGGCGAACTTCCGCCGGGGTGATATGGTCCGGCCGGGTTTCCAAGGTAAGGCCGATGATCTTTGTGACGGCCCTCTCGTTAAGGCGCTGCTCTTCAAGCAAAGGCCGACGCTCTCGGATCCTGGCCGCGTTCTCCCCTTTCTCGCCCAGCTGGCTCAGCTGCTCGTCAAAGGTGTTGGCAGCGTAGAAGAGATCTCGGCAGAACTCCTCCTGGTAGTCTCGGGGATAGTGCGACCAGGTGCCCCCGAGCACGATAATCTCCACCTTGTCCACCGTGTGACCCTGCTTCGCAAGAGTGCCGGCCCTATCATAAAACTGTCGCACCGGGCAGAACTCGTTCTGATTAGCTCTTGCAACCGCAGGCTCTGTGCTCAAGTAGGACCGGGGCTGGCCGGGCTCGTCTGGGCAGTAGTAGCAGTCGTTGGGACATGAAAACCTGCCGGGAGCCGTAACTATCGTAATGACCACCACCCCAGAATTCGAGCGCACAGCTTTCTTCGTCGTGGCTTTTTCGAAGAAAGGGTTTCGCTCGATGCGGCCGGCATCCCGCAGCCTGTAGTAGGCCCGGACAATCTGCGGCTTAGACAGCGTGGTCTTAAACTGGCGCCGGACCGCCTGGATGCGGCTCTCGTACTCTTTCTCTGACTTGAACTCCGGGCCCGAAAGCAGTGCCAGAACAAACTGCTCGAAAGCTTCCAGATCCTCCTCACTGTGGGGCTGGGCGTGATATGACATCCACTCCTCGCAGCCCTGCTCGAAAGCCCTCAGGTGCTTGTCAGCAGCTTCAGAAGTCGTAACGACTTCCTTGCTGGGCACCATGTACATTTTGCCAAGGCGAGCTGTGAGGTGGTCATCCTCAACCGCCACCATCATGCGCACACGCAGGGCGGGGGCCCCCTCCAAGAAGCTACGTGGGGTCTTCACAGGAAGCTTAACTAAAATCTCACCTCCCTATGTGGGGCAGTTCGACTCTTTGCACAGCAGGGGTTTTTTTGCATCTGAACTCATCATGTCAGAACAGACTTTCGCCTCGTCCAGTGAGGATGCAAAGGTTGCCAAGTTGGGGCAGAGCTTCATACTAGCAGTCGATGCCTGACTCTGAAGGAACAAGGACCCGTCCGTCCCGCAGCCCAAGATTCTAGAGAGGAGTCGAATCACTTTTGCAGCCCACCTGTTATCTGTCAATTCAGATCATGCCCCGGGCACTCCCGTCCAGCTGGGTATTCTTGGATCGCAGCTCTGCCAGCTCCCCCTGGAGGGATTCCATCAAAGAGGTCTTGCCCTGCAAGAGGGTGCATCCGGACTCGAGGGAGACTTCGGACTGTCGGGCCGAATGCTACCTGCCTGCCTATCTGTCCTATCTATCCTATCCTATCCTATCCTATCCTATGCTATCTACCTACCTATCTATCGATCTATCGATCCATCGATCTATCGATCTATCTATCTAGATATCTATCTATCTATAGGTTCTATATACTCACATACCTATATATGTGCTTTGGTCAGAACATCAAATCACAACCTTTTGAAAAATAACATATATATATATACACATATATATCATGATATATATATATATATTTATTTATTTATTTATTTATCAATTTATTTATCTATTTGTTTATCTATTTATTTATGAATCTATTTGTTTATTTGTTTATGTGTGTGTAGGCATAGATATGGATATAGATCATATAGATCTACATATACACTATAGATATGGACCGATAGATATAGTATATGCATAGAGGCCTTGCATGTGATGGTAACTGAGATACAAGGGAGCCTGCTTCGGTCAAGAGCCTGGGAAATGCCAGGTTTGTGCCTGTTTCACGACTAACCACGACCATCCATGACCACAATACTCAGGGTTGAGGGTGTCGGAAGTTTAGGGTTTATGTGGGAGCTGGTTTCATGACGCTTGAGATCCCATGGCTGGGTGTCCAACATGGTACTTTCTTTCCCGACGATGTGCTTCACAGAGCGACTACGGGCGCTGCACCTGCATGTCGAGGATCCGCTGCTGCAGGCTCTGCCGCTCCTGCGCCGAGCGCTGCACCTGATGCACGTTTTCGGTTCAGTGCTGCGGAAGCTTGCAGAACGACTGCTAGGTCTTGCACAAGTTTAGAGAAGCAGCCTGCAACTGACTGTCACGTGCGCAACAGAACAATTCCGGCAATTGATAATGCTAGCTCCGTATCTTCTATTCGGTCCAGGAGATACAGGATGTGGAGCCCACGCTGCGATACCTGTAGAAAAAAGCCTGGCTGACTGGCAGAATCGAGGGCATTATGTGCGCACACCACAGAACTACAAGCATGTCCACTTCCCTGAAATATCGCGGCTCCTGCGCTGCTTTTGCTTCGAACCGTCCAACTCACGCCCTTTTAAGGGCATGTGCCAAGTAAGCATAGAATCAGTAGCACTTGCTATCAGCATGTCCATACCCTACCCTAAACCCTCACCCCAAAACCCTCATTCTACCACTGTGTGACCTGATCCTTGCTTCTACCATTGGTGGCTACGAAAAGAGGCACGGCAGAGTGAGACAAACCAGGGTGCGTACGCAGGATCTCAGAAAATTGCAGGCTTGCGCTGGCGTCAGTGATTCGTCTATGACCTTCTCTGCCATAACTGCTTTACGATCTTATATAATCATACTTAAACTATCTTATGCATTATGATAGCTCTTGAGATCCTTGACTGGATGATCCGGCTAGCTATTCGTTGCGAATTCCGGGTTGCAGACCCTTGTTTCGGGTGTGCTGTCTCGCGAATTAACGCTTCACCGCAGGGACACACGTCTTCGGCGCTCTGCCGTCTTCGGGTCCATACACGGTTTGGGCTTTAGGGTCGAGGGGTTTGGCCGTGTCCGACGGGTGCAAATGAAAATTCAGAATGCCAGGCTCAGAAGTCTGAGTCAAGTAGAATATGACCAGCTTTGGATCAACTGTCTCCGCTGCCGCCACTGTCATCACTGCCACCCGAGTTGGCCCCAGAGAGGCCAGAAAGTAAACTGGAGCCTCCATCACCTTTCTTCTTGCGCCTCTTCCCGCCCATCTTTTTAGCCGTGTTCATGAACAGCTTCTCCAGGCGGTCAAACCTTGCATGCAAGAAGCAAGTTTTAGGGCTACCTGAGGGATCTTGGAAAGATCTGCAAACACGGTTCTCTCCCACCTGTTCTAAATCGGTTGAAACCCGGAGCCTGTCTTCCATGGAGTCATCCTCCTCCGGCCATGGCATTGTCGTCGCACTCGAACCTCCAAATCGCCGGATGGAGTCTTCGGTGACGATGTGCGCAGAGGCTGGCTCTACAATCTGAACCCCACCAGGCAAGCCCACATCACCCTCGTTGAACTCCAGTCGGTCGTTCAGCTTCAGGCCTGTTCAGGTGCCCAGGCATCACTTCTCCGTAAAACGTACGTGAAACGCCCTCAAGCTCAGGATGTTCAAAAGTTGCAGAGGATTCGGTCGGGGCCCGGGGGGGGGGTTGATCAAGTGCTTTGTGAGAGCACAACAAGCACGGTAACATGAACACTAGTTCGTTGTCCTTCTAGCCTAGCGAAATAGAAGCCACTAACACCAAAGCTTCTTTCTCATCCTCTTGCTGCTCATCTCCTCCTCCTGCGGCTCCTAAACTTTTCTGAAACATGACGACAACGACACCACCATCTTTCAACTACGACAACCACCAAGACTCACTACTGGGGCTGTGAAGCTGTCGCGACCCATTGGCAACTGCGGTCGCTATCTTTCAAGAGATTCGTGGGAACCAATATGCAGCATGAAGGTCTGGAGCAGATGTCCCGGCTGGTCGAACATTGGGTGCCCCTGGCTTTGTTGCAATCGCCCCGACCGCCTCGCTACGGCTGAACTCGGTGACACCAGAGCATTGTGACGGTATGTAATAGTAACCCTTTCTCACTTTGGGTAACCCTATACATGACATGTCCAGCCTTTCAGGAATCTGGCCCATCGCTTGTGAGAGATCTGCTCCAATGTGCTAACCTCAGAACAGAAGCGCCTGTGGAAATGATGCACACGTGCCGATGCATGTGAGACAGTTATTATGTCAACACGGTTCGTTCCGCCCACTGCCGTCGATATGCGACGATGACCATGATTCTAATGACTTCACTGTTCATGGGCATAGCATATGATCTGGCAGCAATGATTCAGCACCTGTGCGGCTGAAGTTGTGTATTCCCTTCCACTGTGTAACTGCTTTTGATGCAGACGCTGCAGTCATTGTACGCTATTGCGAGTAGTGTGGCCGGCATGATTGTGAGCGCCGCTGGGCTTCTTTTAAGGCTATGACTATGGGGGCCCTTTGAGGATTACGAGGATGTAGTGGTGAGGATGATGAATGTGACGATGATGATGATGATGATGTCGATGTCGCCGATGGTGATGACTGACTGACTGACTCATTGGTTGGCTGACTGACTAACTGACTGATTGATTGGGATGATTGAATAAATATTGATTGATTGATTGATTGCTTGATACAAGTAGATTGATTGGTTGCTTGACACAGAGTGACTGACTGACTGACTGATTGATTGGTTTAAGTGGCTTAATGAATGCTTGATTGATTGATCGGTTGCGTGATTGACTGACTGACTGACTGATGGACCGACTGACTGACTGACTGACTGAATTGAGTGAGTGATTGGCTTGAATGATTGAACATGATTGCATGATTGCAAGACTGTACGATTGCATGGGTGAATGAATGAATGAATTGAAGAATGAGTGAATGAATAGGAAATGACTGACTGACTGAATGAATGAATGAGTGAGTGAAAGAATGAAGGAACGAATGCATGCATGAACCAGCAAAGGAACGAAAACGAACGAAAGAAGGACGGAAGGAACGAACGAATCAACCAATCAACCAATCAATCAATCAACCAATCAATCAATCAAGCAAACAATCAACCATTCACTCAGTCAATCAATCAATCAGTCAATCATTCAATCAATCAACCAATGAATGAATGAAAGAAGCCGATCATCATGACAATGAACCAGGCAAGGGCTACTGATCATGAAGCCTGCGCTTGCACATACCGCAATTGTATTTATTCGTCGTCGTCGTGGTCAGCAGCAGATTAAGCACCGTAACACAATCAACACCAGCATCGTCATCATGCCTCGATAGTGACAATAAGGTATTATCAGTCTTCGCCACCGTCACCATCATCACCATGCCATTTCCAGCATCACACCTACCGTGACCCAATCATCGGCCTGACGCCGGCCGTTGCATCCGCCGCCAGACTGGCATTTATGTGCCACTCGTCTACAGAACACGTTTACGATGGTACATCCGGAGTTACACGATGGTACATCCGGAGCTACACACCGGCGCGGTAGTATGCATTTCTAACAACAGCTAGCTAACAAACGCCCATACTCCAGGCCCCTGGCGATGACAGCTGCACGGTTCAGACGCGCGTAGCCTTGCATGTCCGTGTAGACATGCTGGTAGGCCTGGTTTAACTGGGCCACGAGCAGGTTCACGAGGATTACTGACACCATCAGAACGAAGCCAATGATCACGATCATGATGCCAGCCTCAGCTTTCAACTCCTCGTAAGAGTCTTGTGGGAACATTCCCAAGGACATCTGCGTCAGGGAAATAAGCCAAGTGTTGATACCAGCAAACTCCCAGAGTTCGTGCTCTATAGCACTAACGGCGCTTGCAAAAGCGACGATCATGAATGCCAGGGCCATAACGAAGAGGAACACCTCGGACAAGACTCTTCCAAAAACCAATACATAGGCTGAAATATGCATTGAGAAGATGGTAAAGTCAAGCACCAGAGACCAGTATAATAGAATTGCGATGCAGGAGAAGGCAGAATACAGTCTTCGTCCGTCGCCTTTGGCCGCTTCGCAGTGTGTGGTGAAGATTAACGCTTCCTCCATGTTGGTGAACTGCGCGCACCACCACAGTGGCTCCCGGATGCACATGCCAAGCAGAACCCACATGAGCAAAAAATTGCCAACCTCCTTCAAGCTGAAGAGATACTGCGGAATGGGCAGACAGCATCTCCGCTCAAAGGCGCGATTCTTGCAGTCCAGCTGCAGAAGTCTCAACTGGTTGTAAAGTATTTTGCACATGCTGCCGAGGTAGAGGAAGACACGACATGAAAAAACGACAATGTTGGACTCAAAAGTCTCCGTCGCATCGGGGCTCGCCAGGGTCAGCAAGGACTGGCTCGTAACAGCGACGCAAAGAGTGAAAAGGAAGTAACATCTGCCGATGAGGAATTGGTAGGCTACGAGGCGGGTCCACATCAGGTCCGATACCAGAACGACAGTGAACATGCTGATGGTGATGGGGTTACCGTACTCTACAAGCCACTGAAGAGCCTGGTGAGGGTTTCCATCTATGTCTTGCACAAGGTGTTTCAAGTAGCAATTGACCCTTCTCGTGCCGTTGACGATCACCCGAGAACGCCAAATCAACCCCTCGAGGAGACAGTCCAAGAGCGATGGTGCACTGGATGCCAGCTTCTTGATGACCTCTGGGTGTCGAGTAAAGAGGGCGTCTGCTCCATAGTAGTAGTTGTCCCTGTCAGCCCGGATCGTCAGCAGGTCCTGAAGCATGGCCTCCGCACAGATCAAGCTGCCGGATTCGATGGCCCAATAGAGGGGAGAGATCGACTGCGTACCGACCGTGATCTTCAACAGCTCCATGGCCCTCTTGCCGCGCGGAGCCACTGAAATGGCCCTTCGAAGATTCTTCTCCACGTTGGTGTTAATGGCCTGCATGACAACCGTCGAGCCCTCCACCAAGGTCCGAACCTGATATACATCTGAGCACTCAACGCAAGGAGGCGATGGGAGAAAATTTGTGAAGAGAGAAGCTACGGCTCCATAACTTCAGGCATAACCGAAGGTCCCTCACTGAAGTTCTCACACTGAGGTCAGGGCCATGATTTTTGCAATCAGCGTCAGGGACCAGCGGAAAGCCGTCTCCGTCGTTTCGTCGGTAGTCACACCGCGGATCACCTCAACGGCTGCCGACACGTAGGGCGAGAAGAGCTCGGTAGGCACACCATAGCCGACATGCCTTAATCCAAGGCCCGAGAGCTCTTCCACCATCTTCTTAGGAGTACGGTACATCTCCACAGTCATCTCCACGATCTTCTCCGCAATGAAGAAGAGACGTGTGGTGGACTGCTTGAAGAAATCTTGCCCGGAGGGTGCCAATTGGAAAAACCTCTTATACACGTCGCGGCAATAGTTGGTCAGAGCCTCCTGGCGGAGGTTTCGAGCTTTCTCTTAAAATCTCCAGGCGATGTCGATCAAAATCGCAATGCTTTAAGAGTTTGGGAGCTGGTAAACTACCAGTCATCACATTGACATCCCACTCCTCTCAGGCAAGAGCTTACTGTCAAAATGAAACCCGAGGGTCCGGGATTCGGGATCTCGTTTGAGTGGGGCTGGCATGTTCTTTTGTGCCTAGTCGTGCAGAAGAAAAAGATTTTCTAAAACAAAGTAAGCATGGTGGAAACACTAGCAGTACATGGACTGGCAACGGGAAAATGCTATAGACTCCGTGTTGTGTCAACGGGCAGCGGAGAACTTTGCAAGTATGGTGCTATGTCCGTCCCAAATGTGATGCGCTGCAGGGATTTGGTACTGTGAGCCAGTTTCTTAGTGTGATGTCGCCATTCTGTCTTCACGCAAAGGCTCCTGTGAGAGGTTCACCAGGAAGCGCTCTATGGCCTTTTGCTGTGCACGCGGCTTGCCCAGCTGCGCTCTGAGCAGCCTCTCGACGTTCTCCCAAAGCCAGTTCCAGGCAACTTCATGCTGCGAGTTCCAATCTTTGGGCACGAGCGACCTGGGGATCGGTGGATCAAGAAGAGCAGATGGCTTTCTAAGGTGTGAACTATCAGCAAGAGATCATCGGAAGAGGTCCACTCTATACCCTTCAACCACAGGGTCCCCTATTCGGAGGTAAGAAGACTCGTGCCAGATTCATAGCTCAGAGGACCTCAAGGAAGCCAGCATGACGGCCTTGAACTCGGGGAGGTTGATCTCACCCTTGCACTTGGCAAGGTTCAGTGAGAGAACATCACATTCTTCTTGCAGGCGGTAGGAGTTAGCTACATTTGTCACAATTGGATCGAAGTACTCCAAGATGAACTTCATCCAGTTGCTATTTGCGTAGCCCATCACCGCAGCATTGAAGAGAAACATTTCATCGAAGGTCGTGGGTACCTTCAGAGCCGAGGCTTTCGTCGTTCCCTCTTGCCCCTCTTGGGTCTTCGCGAGATCGTTTGCAGCTTCGGTTTCTTGCGGTACCTCTTCCTCCTCTTCCTCCTCATCAGACTTGCTGTCCAAGTCCTCTATCATTTCTACATCTGCTCCTTTCTTGGCAGCGGTATTCCAACTTCTCTGCAGGATTCGAATCCGCCCTGCGTACTCTCTCCTGCAATGAATGTACGCGCCTCCTGCATAGGTCATCACTGCCGACAGGCCTAGGCGTGCACGCGTTCCGAACAAGGCGCCCAGCTCTAGGTCGAAGACTTCCAGTGTGGACTCCCGGAACATTTCTACGCGAGGGCCCGTGACATCCAGGTCCAGATGATTGAATGCGATGGCCTCGACCTCCTTGCGTAACCCCGCAGGATTCCCTGCATTGATTATGAAGGTCTCGATACCGGCCAAGATACGCAAGCCCATCGCGGCTCGTGGTGCTCTGAACATACCCTGCAGGTTTGGGGAGGCATCAAAGAAGGCCCCGTAAATCGCGTCGGCCGCAGCCTCACGCTTCTCAAAGACTGACACGAAGCCATTCCATGCTTTCTGCGTGGCCGTCACCACTTTGGGTGGGAGCTCCATTTCCTCGAAGGTCTTGTCAATTACAGACATCCACTTCTTCATGCTTTCCGCTTCCTCTTCATCCGGCTCTGAATCGGCGTCATCGTCACTTCCATCCACCTCTGACGAGCCCGCCTGCGCAAAGACGCATGAATGTATGTGTTCTTGCTTAAGGAGGGGGTTTCTCTGCCAAGCTTGCGCAGGGTCGGGCTCTAGGATGCGGCAAGACCCCTGACACCCGAACCTCCTCCGACTCAGACTCCTCCACATATTCCGAGTCTTCCTGCTCCCCTGACCCCGACATGCTCGTCTTGAGCTGTCAGAGCCAGGACACACAGAGCCAAGCCGGCTGCGACAAAGCAACGACTCAGAAACGGAACCAGTAAAGTGTTTGAGGAAGTGGCAGGTGGCACAATCCCGTGATTCCGAGCAGAGAAGTCGAAGTCATACCCTGAACCTCAAAACTTAAACCGCAGGGGCAGCGTTGGCGCCTCCTGCTGCCCTCGCTGCAAGGTTTCACCTTGCTGAAGCTTCTCGCCAGGCTTCTGTTTAGGGTTTGGGCAAAGTTTAGGGTTTGTAGGGTCCAGGGAGTCTTCTGTTTCGATGTTCCTACCTCAAAGACCTGAGCCAGGGCCTTTGACGGAAGTGATAACCGACTCCAAACCGAGAGGCCTGAACGCCTCCCCAAGAGCAAATCAGACTTTCAAGCGGCCGAACAACGAAACTCCAACACCGGCTTGATTGCACCCATGTACCTGCTCAGCAATTGATCATTGATCATGATTTTGCCGATTTCCGGTTTCTAGGGCTTTACGGCTTTGGTTTGTCTGGCGTTAGACATTGAGGAGTTTTGGGGCTTTAGCTGTCAGTGTTTTTGGGATTCTGGTGCGCAATTCAGAAGCTCTATGATCGTAGTCAAGCATACCCCAAAACCTACTTCTAACCATGAAGCCCCAAATCATAGAACCCTGATAGAACCCTTCTGGAACCCTCACAGCTTCAGATCGCGAGCTTCTGGCTTTGCTCGGCGAGCTTTCTTTGTAGCTCCGTGGCCCGGCGCTCCAGCGCGACCTGAAAGCTGACAGCTTGGACACAAAATGGCTTTCAATCGTCAGGCTTAGGGGTCAGTGGGAACAGGGGCCTTAAGAACAGGGTGTTGGGGGGGGGGGGGGCATTACATTTGCTCCGCACATCCAGGGAGGCGCTCGGGCTTCAGGCTCTGAGTATTGAGCCTTAGAGATGAAGTTGTTGGCCGTTTTAAACCCGTGATTCCGCAATTAGGCCTTGAAGTTTCTGAGAGATTGAAGAAGAACGGCAGTGGCCGNNTATCCCGAAAGCAAGCACAGCAATGATTGTATGACATGCGGATTTGACAACGTGTTAGGAATTTGAGTGTAGGCAGGCACGAGGGCAGTGCAAGTAGCACAAGTAGTGTAAGCAGGCAAACATGTGAAGCAGGCAAGTGCGTGGTGTGTGTCCATGTGCACGCATTGTGTTTGTGTGTGAGCAAGCTGCTTTCCGAAGAAGCTTTCGCAGAGCTTTCGGGAAAAGGGCCAGCAGAGCAATGTTTGCGCGGCATATGTATTCGGCAGCGTGTGTGTGTAAGTAGTTCTATTAGCTTCGTAGCCCGGGGTAAGTTTAGCACGATAAGTGGTGTTCTCGAATGATCTTCCCTATATTACTCCGACGACTACTACGACTACTACTGCTACTACTGCTGCTACTACTACTACCACCACCACCAAAGGCCGACATGGTTGAGCGTTTAGGGTTTAAGGCTCAGATCACAAGAGGGGGGTGGGAGGGGCAGCACGAAGGGCTGTTCCCCCCGCCACCCTCCCCAATTCACCCCCTCATTAAAGGAGCATCCTTGCTCATATTCTAAAATACCCTTAAATACTACTCTTGCTGTTGCGCTTAGGCAAGTAGGTGCTGCATGCGTCGAACCGACACTGAAGCTTGTGAAGATGGAAAAGAATGTACATCACGGGCCGGGATGGGCCGGGGTATTGGCTTAGCATGGTTTGCATGGATAGCGTGCGTGCGTGTGTGTGTATATATATATACACATATATAGATATAGAACAAAGTAAATAAGTAAATAAACATATATATATATAGATATAGATATATATATATATATGCTCATATATTATACATACATATATACATATATATATATATTATACATATAAATATATATATATATACATATATATATATATTTATTTATTTATTTATATGTATATTTATTTTTATATATATATATATACATGACATAGATAAGACGCGGTCGTTTGAAAGGCAGTGAGAGCGAGTGTGAGAGAGAGAGAGAGAGCGAGTGAGTGAGAGTGAGCGTGAGCGTGAGAGTGAGAGAGAGAGAGAGAGAGAGAGAGAGAGAGAGAGAGAGAGAGAGTGAGAGTGAGAGAGAGAGTGAGAGTGAGAGAGAGAGTGAGAGTGAGAGAGAGAGAGAGAGTGAGAG
>CAJNJA010008613.1:0-15114 GCA_905231915.1 Symbiodinium necroappetens
GTGACACACCCTAAGCCCTAAACCCTCAAACCCTAAAGCCTTAAACCTTCCTCTTTAGGGCTCCCTAGGCTGATTTCGTCGTTTTCCAATCCTTACAAAAGTTTTCAAGAGGGGGTAGGGTACTTTACCTGGGATCCTGAAAAGCCTGCCTCTGGGTTTTGGGTTTAAGGTTTCAGTTAAAGGGTTTAGGGTTTAGGGCGCCCTATATATATATGATGCTTTGGTTATGCAGGGCCTTAAAAAGGGGTAGGAAAGGCAGCTTCTTTTGGCGTCCAGGAAGACTTCTGATTGGGGATGTTCGTGTTGAAAGGCCCAGGGTCCAGGCTTGGTTGAGATGCCTCGCAAGTTTTTACTAGTAGACTAGTCACTGGCCAGCTTTAGGGTTTAGGGGTTTAGGTTTGAGGATCGTATGATCATAAGTAAGCCAAGGAAGCCCCATAGAATTAGGAGAAATCTGCCGTCGATGCCTAGTGAGGCTGGTGATGGCTGTGAGGTGTGGTGCCGCGATGAGGGAGGCACCCCTGTAAATGTTTGGGTTTAGGGTTTAGGCTTTAGGCTTTAGTGTGTGGGCTTGCCTTTGCTGTCTTACTCGTCTGTGGCGCTGTGAGTGATGGCGATTCCCCCAACCAAGGGCGCCAAGCGGACCGATTCGATGGGCTGTACTCATGTTTCCGGGCTTCTTCGCCCCTTTCAGCTCGTACATTGGCTTGATCTCCTCGTCGCCCATCGAACCCAGGTGAGGCCCAGTTTGAGGAACTGACCCTCTTGAACATCTGTGTCCCAGTGCCTCTCAGTCTAACCAGAAGAAAGTGTCCCGTGTGGCTGGGAGCTGGCACAAGGCGAATCATGAACCCACCTTGCCACGCCGCTGCCGCCGACCATGAGACTCAATGTAGAGTTTACCATCAATGCATCCTGCATCGAACATGTTTTTGAATGCGAACTGTGCTTCAGCGAACACAACTCCCCCACCCTCCGGTGAGTTCTCTGGCCCGATTTATCGGAATCCAGAAAGATTACGTGCAACCTTATGTAACACGCTTGACCTTAGCCTACCTTTTTGATACCCCTCTTCTATGTCCACCGTCCACTTCCCCTTGCTACTGTGAGGCGAATAAAACCCTTGTAGAAACTTTTTGCCGGTCCCCCAAGTACATGTAGAAACAATTCGAGCCCCAAGCCCTCAGATTTCGACCCTAAACCCTAAGCAAGGTTCAGGGTTTAGGGTTTAGGCTTTAGGCTAGGTTTGTAAGGATCTTAGGACCCTTCTGCAGTTGAGCGGATCCTCAGGATGGCCACCCTAAAGAAACACCCCTGAAGGAGCTCGTAAAGGTACCCTGAACCCCCTCATAAGGGACCCTCAAAGGATTAGAGATTAAACTTTACTTAGGTC
Source organism: Symbiodinium necroappetens (assembly GCA_905231915.1). NCBI lineage: Eukaryota > Dinophyceae > Suessiales > Symbiodiniaceae > Symbiodinium > Symbiodinium necroappetens. The sequence goes on from CAJNJA010008613.1 coordinate 1,394, forward strand.
TGTAGGGTTTAATTAGGGTTTCGGGTTTAATTCGGGTCTAGAGTTTAATTAGGGTTTAGGGTTTCATTAGAGTTTATAGGGTTTAATTCGGGTTTAGGGTTTCATTAGGGTTTAGGGTTTAGGGAGCGGTTTAAAGGAACCCCTGAAGCAACCTCTGAGTGGGTCTCAAAGTCAAGGCCTTGGGAGATCGCCGGCGCAGGCTACTACTTCGGGGATCCAAAGGGTCCTAAGTACTGTTATGGGGAATACTTCCCTAAATCATAATAGTAATTCCTAGTGTAGAAACCCTACATCCCTAAACCCTAACCCCTAAACCCTAAACCCTAAAACCGGAATTTTTGGGGGTTTCTCAGTACTGGGCTATGACATACTGAATAAGAATATGGGGGGGTCTTTGAGCTTTTCTTTATGCCGTCTACGGAACCCTTCTAAGGGAATCCTATGTGTATTCATTCAGGCATCAGAAACTCTCTCGTTTGGTTTTGAGGGGTTGAGCAGCTTTGGGGATTCAGCTCCAAACCCAAAGGCTCCATAATGTACCTTTATAGTAGCTACTTACGCCTTAAAGGGGTTTTATATAGGTACTGTAAGGCCTACTTATCTACTATGCAGGTACATGGAGCCTTTGGGAAACCCGACTACTCGAAGCACCAAAAAACACAGAAGATTTCAGAATCGCTTTTCGCCCTTCAGGCCCTTTCGCACCGGTTTGAAGCCTGCCTGCAGCCCTTTTGATTGAGTCGTGAGGTTCCTTTTTGGGATTACCTTATAGGATCATAAATACAAACTACAAAAAGGAACTACTTAGGAGCCTATGGGTAGCCCCTCAAACAGCCCTCGAAAAACAGAAGATCGACTCGAACCCTCCATACGAAATCCCAACCAAGGCTCTTCCCCACGTCGATGGCGCGCGCCGTCCCGCGAAGGTTGAGGCAGCCGCGGAGAAACTCCTGCAACGGAGTTTAGGGTTTTTAGGGCAGCTTTGGCTTAGGGTTCGGGGTTTAGGGCAGTGTAGGTTTCAGGTTCAGGGCTTCGGGCAGTTTAGGTTCCGGGTTAACCAAAAAAATCGTAAGCGACCCGTGCGGAAGCCAAGCCTAATGCAACCCCATGTAAAGAGAATGCATAGCCAGCAACAGATTCTCGGTCCCTCAGAAACCCCTCGGAGAAAGACAAGTCCAGCAAAGTATCCTTTCTCCTAAAAGTCAGCCTGAAAAGGGAAACCCTAAAACCCTTAACCCCAGCCTTAAACCCTCAAATCCCACCTTAGATGGTCAGCACAAAGTTTTTGCACGACCCAGAAAGGAATAAACTAAAACACATTCCAGAGCCGGCCATCCTACCTGAACTAAAGCTTAACCTTTGGGGTTTAGGGTTTATAGGGTTTAGGGATTGTATGGGAATGACAATCCCCACAAAAAGGTTGAACTTTATTTACTCTTCTAGATCCTGAACCCTGAAAACCTAAACCCTAAAGCAACCTAGACCCTGAAAAAAACAACCCTAAGGGACTTAGACCCCAAACCCTCAACATCTCCTACTTCGTAGTACTTGGGAAACCTCGAGCGTTTATCAAGGCCCTGGTATCATAGAACCCTTGTAGTACTTAGGGGCTGAGTACCCTAGCCCAAAAAAAGTTAACCTTTCAATTATGGTAGGATTATATAAGCCCAAAAAGGCTAAAGGTTACCTACTCAGCTACTAAGAGTAACTTTCACACGAACCCCCTTCGAGGCACCACATTTCAAGCCTTCAGCCCCAAGCCCTAAACCCTCCTAAACCCTGAACCCTGAACCCCACACCGCTGCACCCTAACCCCTAAACCCTCCTAAACCCTGAACCCTGAACCCCACACCTCTGCACCCTAAGCAGCCCGCCTCCACATCAACGGAGCCTCCGTTGTCGAGATCCAGTAGCCTCGCGACCCGCTTTGGATGGGTAGGTCTCTAAATTAGGGCCCCTTTTTGGGGGGTCCCTTAATAATTAATGTGAGTGCCGTAGTATATTGGGGACCTAAAAAGGGGACCCTAGGGTAGTTCTCTAAATTTAGGGTCCACTTTAGGGTCCCTTTTTGTATAAGTAGGGTGCCCTTCGATATTGGGGACCAAAAAAGGGGACCCTAGTTTCGAGAACTACCCGTAACTACCCGCTGATACAGGGCTTAAGAGCGTAGGGGCCCGGGTCCTGCACACGTTGAGCGTTGAGAATTCGAGGGTTGTTTTAGGGGATTCAAGGGCTTTTAGGGCTTCAATTATGGGATTTTAGGGGTGCAGCGGCCTTTAGGGCTTTAATTAAGGGTTTTTAGGGGTTCAAGGGCCTTTGGGGCTTTAAGGGCTTTAAAACCTTAATGGTTAAGGATTCAAGGAGTTAATGCGTTGACGGATCTTTATAGAAAACCCTTATAAACCTCTTGTTTAGCCCGTAAATATAGAAGAGCTCTGATGTTCCGTCTTCATCTCTTTGCAAGGTTCAGAACGGCATTAGGCTTTGAGTTGAGGGTTCAAGCTTCTTCTTTCCAGGCTCCGTCTTAAACCCTAAACCATAAACTGAGTTTCCCAGTAACCCCTTGATGATAAGGGTGCTCTTTTGGCTGTAATGAGGTGACCACCAACTAAACAGGGCAAAAGGGTACTACTGGGGACCCTAGCAAACCCGAAACCCAAAATCATAAACCCCAAATCCGGCGTTGCCGGTTTTCGGGTGACTTCACAGCTTTGGGGTTGCACTGTGGAGGGCTGCAGGGTATGCCATATCCTACGAGTACCATAGCCTACAGTTATCTTGGGGTTACACCCTAATCTAGGGGCCTTAATAATCCCCAAAATAGCATTGGTAATTCTTTAGGCCCCTACACTAATCTAAAACTTCGGTGGACCCAGCAACACAGCAGGCGATTGGGTTTTGGTTTAAGGCTTTAGCGGACGAAGGTTTAGGACTCGGGTGCCCGGGACTTTCTGCTGCCAGCAAGGTGCAGCTGCTGCTGCTAGAACCTACTTCTTGTAGGTTTTTTCTTCAAAACCGAAAACAGAAGTTCAAGGCAGGTGTTACAAAGGGTTCCTTTAATAGGGGTTCCAGCTTCCTTTAAGGATTCCTTTAATCTAAGGTTGAAACCATGGGCCCCTAGTATGGGCCCTTGACCCTGGGATCCTTATACACCTACTATATACCCTTTATGTACCCTTAAGGGTCCCTAGAAAGGCCTAAGGGTCCATATTAGGGGCCCATACTTCCAACCTTCGATTCAAGAACGCGGGAGGCGGAGACCATGAACTCCTAACCTACTGTGTCCGCCACGATGCTTGAAGAACGACCAGGCGTCGATGACACTGAGCCCCAGGGACCTTTAGCGATTAGGGTTTGGGAGGGGATTAAGGCTTTATATAGGGAGTTTACGGGCTTTAGGAGTTTGGGGTTTAAGGGCTTTAGGGTTTATGGGTTCAAAAGGGGTTTTGTGCTCGCGTGTGTCCGGATCAAATACTTTACTTCACAAGGGTACAGGCTTAGGATCAAAATGATCAAAAGCTTCAATGTGTTGGAAAAGGAATAAACACATATACACAGACACAAAACCACGGACATACACATAGAGAAATACCTGTATATGCACATCTGGATAATATACAAATATATATATATATATACATATGAAGGAATCCGCCTGCCGTGGCAGCAGCAACCAAGGAAACTCTAGATAATGCAACAGGACGATAAAAACGAGACCTCCTGCTGTCATGGTGCCAGGGACTGGTATCGCAAGACCCCAAAGGCTTCAATTCATCCCCTCAACATCCCAATCCCTGTCCTACTTTCGTTTATTGGTAGGGTTTAGGGTTTTGGGGCTTAGGGTCCTACTTTCGTTGATTGGTAAGAGTCAACCATCCAAGTTCCTCGTAAATGTATTTCATACTTACATATCCATGTTTCCAATTTAACACCGCAACCGTAAACCCTTAAACCACCGACAGCAATAAAAACTCATAAACCCGCGCACACACACACAAACCCCGAAGCCCGAAGCCCTGCGCGCTGCGCCCTGAAGCGCTTTCTTGACTTTGCTGTCCCAAGAGCTCGAAATAGGCTCGGACTCCAGGCGCGTCTATCTTCTCCTGGATCGGAACATATCGGGGCTGAAACAGAGGGTCGAGAGTCTATGGGGATTGTTAGGGCTCATACGGCTTAGGGGCTTGGTACCGTGTAGTATGTGATTCAAAGGTGACCGGCAAAGTGTAACAAGACCTGCTTGAAGCCCTAAACCCTAAACCCGAAAGCCCGAAACCCTAAACCCTGAAACCCTGAACCTATGAACAAGCGAGTCCGAAAAAGAAAGGCGGTGCAGCAGTCCTCCAGCATGGCGAAGGTGATGCCGGAATCCTCCACGAGACATTGGCATGTTGAGTATTTCGCTTCGGGTTTTGGGTCGATTTGCAAGATGGGTAGTTGTCTAGAGGATCGCACAGGAAAGCGTAAAATCCGGTTGGGTGAACTCGCCGGGACGAAATCGGGCTTCGTTGGCGTGCATGTCGACCCTGTATGAATGTATAAACAAAAAGGATTAGAGCTTCAGGGTTGCTTTGCAGGTTTTATGAGGTAAAATTGAAAACCACCTATAAAATGGCAAATTAATGCAACTCAGAAACATGTATCGCAGTTGAAGGTTTTCCAGGGATTGGGGTTTAGGGGCTTGAGGGTTTTAGGGTTTAGGGTTTAGGGGTTTAGCGGTTTAGGGGGTTTAGGGTTTGGGGGTTAGGGGTTTAGGGTTTAGGGTTTTAGGGTTTAGGGGCTTAGGTTTTAGGGATTAAGGTTTAGGGCTTAGGTTTTAGTTAGGGATTATCAGGGTTTAGGGGTTTAGGGTTTAGGGGTTTAGGGCTTTGGGATTAGGGTTGAGGGATTAGAGTTTAGGGATTAGGGTTTGGAACGAATTTTCAGCAAATCAAACTCATTCGGGTTTTACAGTTACAAAATTTTTGGATTCCTCACCACCATTCAATAGTGTGCGCTTGAATTGCCAAAGTCTTTCAGCAGAGATACTCAATCCTAAACCTTCAACCCTGAACCCAAAACCCTAAAAGGCGTCGCTGTGGCGGTCCACAAGCACTTGTTCTCCTCTTGATTGAACACACTGCGAAAGTCAGACGAATCACGTCTGTACGAGAGCATGCCAAGTGTTCGTACTTGCAAACCCTAACCCCCAAAGCCTCAACCCCTAAAGCCCTAAACCCTAACCCCCCTGAAACCCAAAACTCTGAAACCCTGAACCCTAAGCCCCTAAAGCCCTAAACCCTAACCCCTACAGCCCTAAACCCTAACCCCTAAAGCCTTGAACCCTAAAGCCCTAACCCCCCCAAAGCCGAACCCTTTTCAACCACAGAAGCCCTTAAACATTCAAGTCAAAACCCTGGCACCTATAGCCGAAACCGTACACCTGAACTCCGAAAAACCTCCAAAAAACCCGGTGACACCCCCAAAAAATCCCTGGTTCTTAGTCGGGCATGGGGGGGAATGGATCCCAATGATAGCCCCTTAAGGTCCCCTATAGTAGTCCCAATAACCCATGCCCCCATTCCTTGCTAAGAACCAGTCAGAAAATCAACCCCCCAAACCCCAAAATCCGAAGCCCTGAACTCCAAAACCCTGTGAGCCCGAACGTCTGAAAAGGAACTCCGCAACCCTTATCTCCAACACCCTCCCGAAACCCTAAACCCTAAACCCCAAACCCTAAACCCTAAACCCTCAACCCTATCAAACCCCAAAAGCAAAGCCCGAAGCCCGACACTTTAAACTCCAAACCCCATCAAACCCAACAACTAAGTCCGAAACCCGAAACTCTAAACTCCAAAAATAAACCCATGAACCCCAATACTCAACCCGAAACCCGACATCCGAAACTCCAAGACCCTCTGCACCCCAACGTGCAACCCGAAACCCGACATCCGAAACTCCAAAACCCTATGAACTCCAAGATTCAACCCGAAAGCCGCAATTCCCAAAGCCCTAAACCCCTGCAAACTTCTCCTCGTGTTCTGCCCCCAGCTCCATGAAGAGCCCTCTAATCTTCTCCAAGTGAGCCTCCTGGCGTCTTCGCAAAAGGGTTTAGGGCTTTAGGGTTTTAGGGTTATAGGGTTTTAGGGTTTAGGGTTTTAGGGTTTTAGGGTTGTTTTAGGGTTTGGGGTTTTAGGGTTTTAGGGTTTTAGGGTTTAGGGATTTAGGGCTTGAGGGTTTTAGGGTTTAGGGGTTTAGGATCTAGGGTATTTCATCTGCGCTCTTGGTAAGGAGTCTAGTGCAAAAGTTACAATATTAAGGAAACCCCATCATGTATAAAAAACCCATTATCGCAACTTAAACCGAATTCGGAGAAGTGCTGGGTTTTGAGCAACCAGTGGAGCGACAGCAGGTAAAACAGTCTGTGGTACTCCAGAACCCGTGTTTCGGACTGGGGATTGCAGCCTTGGGAAATTCGGAATTACCCCTAGGCTCCTAAGTAGTTCCTTTTTGGGATTACCTTATAGGATTCGAAATATAAACCACGAAAAGGAACTACTTAGGAGCCTATGGGTAGGGTTTAGGGTGACTTAGGGCTTAGGGGCTCCGTAATTGACAGTTCTGCACGGTTCCACAAGGGTTTCACAACGGCTTTACAAGGGTTCTACAGCTTAAGCTTAACGGTTAGGAGTTATCAACTTACGGCTTAAGGAGTGTCAGGCTTAGGTACATACTGGCAGAAAAAAATCGACCAGCGACAGAGAAAGACCAGGAACCCTCAAGAGACATGCTACTGGCTTGCCGGTTTGCCCAAAACCCATGAACCTGGCTGGTGTTTGGGTCTGGGTTCCAGCAGCATGGCTTAGTAGAATATCACCTTTCCCCTTTAGCAAGAAATGGGACTCGACATGGAGAAACTCCCGTGGTTTGCATAGACAATGAAACATGGCATTGTTGGAACACGCTCATTCGTTCACCGTAATAAAGTAACCAGCTCGTGAAGTGTATGTGCTCTTGAACTCATGACAATGGCCACGGCCCACAGGTTAAACATCTGGATGCAGCAATGTGAGTGGTGAGCGCCCACACCCGTGCATTCACACAACCACAAAACCATGCAAAACCAGTTTTCAAAACTGCTGTTAGTCTTAAGACTGGCTTAAGAACAATACCAAACAACCCAAGCCGTGTTACCAACATGTTTACATCAAACCGTACTCATCAAGAACCCCTTTTGCCCAACCGTGGACGACGAATCCGCTTCAGTGTTTGCAAGGGTCCTTGAACCCAACATCAACCATCTCCTACACTCGACAGCACCCTACGCCCTCCTTGTTCTCCATGATGCTGTGAACGAGCGCCAAGTGGTCATTCTGTGCGCTTTCAATCGCCGTTTGGCAGAACCTCTCTCACACACACACACAAATCGCAAATCATTTGCACACCTCAATTGCGTGGAATGAATGTCTCAGGTGTTCGGACAGACCAATTTGGTTGAACAGCGGGAAACACGAGGCCTCCAAAAGTTTCAGTCAACAGACCCCGGAGGCTCACAGCATGAGTGGTAGCAAACAAACGCAAAGCTTCAGCAATACTTCATGGTAACGCACAAATGAGGAGCAATCCTCTATATTGTCGATGAAATGGCAGGTTGTTGGGTCACTTGTGAACGTAACTGAGGATGTCGGTTCACACACCCCAGCATCCATCTCCAGAATCTGAATGGCACTTCGGCAATTTCCCGCTAAGTTCTCCGAGGTGCACAGCTGTGACCACGTTGAGGACTGCGAAGTAGGTAAAACTGATAAAAAATAGGTACCTCGAAGCATCAGAACGGCATGGCACACAAGAACTACCCATGCACACCACCACTTGTTAATGTTCGCCCGAAGCGAGCAGAACTGTGCTGTATTTAGTCTGCACAGAAACTGTGCCTTGGTGAAAAACAGCTACTTCTAACACATGCTTCCAAAACGGGAGATCGTGTTGTGCACGCTGACAATGTCGGATTGAACACCATATTCGAAGCTGTCTTCAGCATAGACAACTATCAAAACAGAAGCTTAATGCTGTCCTGTCTACCCCACAGCGACAAGCCCGATCCTGCTCTTCAATCCGCTTATGATATGTAGACCCCTGGCCAATGAACACTCATATATGGGGCTGATAAATTGGCGGTGGACACAAAACATATATTATATGATCCCGGTTCTCGGTTCGCCGACCCCTCCCGGCACACCCAGATCCAAGTATGCCGAATCCCTGTGATTGCGCGCACTTCTCCCACATAGCGGCTCCAAAACCATCAACTGTCACGAGGATCTCGTCCCAAACACACCCGATCGTTGTGAAAGCTAGCTACTAGCTACTAGAGACTATCTACTAGCTACTGACTACTAACGTCTAACTACTGCTACTACTACTACTACGACTACTACTACTACTACTACTACTACTAAAGCTACTATCAACTACTACTAAAGCTACTATCAACTACTACTACGAATAACCAGTCATTCTTGTTAATGACTTTTAGGCTGCAATTCTTATCCTGTTATACAACTACCCATGCTACGAGTCATACTCCTGCTAAAATGCCTTAGACCATTGCTCATCCTCTCCTACAGCCAAATAAAATTATTCATTTTGGGTTACTTAGATGGAATAGAGGAAACAACATTAAGACACGACTTCAATTACATTCGTTCTGTTTCATTTACCCAACACATTTTGAAAATTCGCACTGCAATAATCAAAAAAACATTGAACAGTCAGTGGGATTGGCAGCAAATCACAAAACACAGCTCTCTATCATCTCTGATAAGCAGTTACAAACAGTGGTAGTGGTTTCAAGTGTTGTACAATTTGAATGGACAATTAGACCAAATTTCATCCTAGTATATTTATAAACGCCACAGACATCTAAATACCTACAAAAAACAAAAAAAGACGTCATTCTTACCATTGATTTGTACTATTGATTAACTTCTTGATTTAAAATTGTCCGCTCACCACCACGTGAGCAAACTGCTTCCCCTTATGTACTGCTGCGATTAAAGGTTGTGGGTCCATGAATTAGAATTTACAATGAACCCAGCTCTTAGACTCTTAGGGAAGCGGCAGCACGCAATTCTTCTTCTGACAATAGGGCGCCGCACGGGTCACCCAGCCCTCGTTGGAAGCCTCCCAAAAGATTATTTCGTCGAGACAATACAGCACTTTAACTAGTTTTCTCGCAAAAGTGCTGTTCTGTCCCAATAAAATACCAATCCTTTCTCGCAACAGTGCTCTACTATCCCACAAACACAAAAACTTGCTCAGATGATGGGACCTCGCGGGGCAAGGTGTCCATTTTTTTCGGACCGTACAGCACTTTAGCAATAAAGGATTGGCTTTCTGGGACAGTACAGCACTTTGGCTTTAATTTTCTGGCGCAGAAAGCGTTTTGTTAGTGTTCTTGCTAAACCCATCCCTAGCACCCCTGAAATCCAAGAGTCAGTACCTGCAGCGGGAAACTGCAGGACTCGATAGTTTAATGTGGGTCGGGTGCCATATGTATATAATTTAATATGTACACATATATATATATATTCACATATATATATATATACATACATACATACATACATACATACGTATGTATGTTTTTTGGCATCGGGGGATACAGTTGCTCCGACACCGACCCAAACCGTAAAAACCAAGATACCCTATCCCTAAATTGAGGTCAACAGTTTAGGGTACAGGGTTTTGCGACTTGCAAGGTTCAGGTACAGGGCCTTATTGCTTAGAGACCGGGGTCTTCGCGCGAATCTTCATGCACAGGCAACAGGTCAGTGCCGACTGCAGTGTTGGCTAAGTGCTTCCTCTTGGGGCTCCACTGCTCCGTAACCCTAAGCATCCCTAAACTACTAAGCCCTGAACTGCTAAGCCCTATAAACCCTAACTTGGCAAGCACAGGAAGTCCAGCCCACCGAGAGGTATGATTTTAAATGGGACACGCTAACCGACACATCGACGGTTGAGGGTTTACACGTCAGGTTCTAGGAAGTGCTACGGTCTAGTCTTTTCCACTGCCGCCACACCCACTAGAAAACTGCAGCCGCACACCGCTGCATTGATCCTGACTGCGCAAAGAGGGAAGGAACCCCTAAGCAAGGATCCCTGCGCCCAGAAAACCCGAAACCCTAAACCCCGAAACCCCCCAAACCCCTAAACTCCTAAACCCTAAACCCCTGAACTCCTAAACAGCCTAAACCCCTAAACTCCTAAACCCTTCAAAAGGAACCCCTAAGCGGAACCCTTAAAGGAACCTGATTCACAAGAAAGCCTAGGGCCTGGAAGATGGAGGTCAGAATAAGTCGTAAGCTCCCCAGTAACCCCTTAATAATAAGGGTACCCTTTTCCTACTATTTGGTTTTAATAAGGGAACTCAAAAAGGAAAAGGGCAAAAGGGTACTACTGGGGAACCTAGAGTCGTAATTCATCGCATCCCCCTTATAGCGCCTCTTTAAGGTTGAATCAGGCCTGGTATTTAGAGGCTTTTGGGCCCAAAGGGTTTAGGGTTTGGGGGCTTAGGGCTTTAGGGGTTTAGGGTTTTAGGGATTAGGCCCAAAGACCATACAGACCATAGTAGGAAAGGCTTCTGGGCGCGAAATTCATATGAGGTTTATAGGGATAGCATATACCTCGCCCAACCCCTTTTTCTAATCACTAAGGCCCCTTTATCATCCACGACGGCGCACATCAAGATCCACATATCTGAGATTGCTTGAAGAGGTCGGATCCTTTGCGGAGCGGGATGGTTTACAGGTCTAGGGTCAGGGGTGCTTAACAAAAACACCCAGCCAATACCCCTTGTCACATGTCGTTTAGGGTTACAGCATAATGCCTCCCCTTGAACCCGAAATACCCTAAACTTCCTAAGCCCTAAACCCCTAAACCCCTAAACCCTGAAACCCTAACCCGAAATATCCTAAACTTCCTATGTAAGCCCTACAGAAACCACCGTTGCGGAAATTGTGCTCGGGTGTACTTGGAGGTTCATGGGCAGTTATAAGTTGGGTTATAAGTAGGGTAACTATAGTTATAACCCAAATTAGGGGACTTATAACCCCACTTATAACTACCCTTAAACCCTAAACCCTAAAAGCCCTACAGAACCCTTTAAAGGAACCCTTAAAGGAACCCCATAAAGCCCCACTTATAACTACCCATGAACCTCCAAGTAGGGCTTCGGAGTGGATTCGGGGATTCAGGGCTCGGAGCTTCCCTGGAGCTCGTCGGGGCTGAGGCTTTAAGGGTTCAGGAAGTTAGTGTAGGATTTCGGGTTTAGGGTTTAAGAAGTTTAGGGTATTTCGAGTTTAGGGTTTAGGATTTAGGGTATTTAGGGTCTTTAGGGTTTAGGGTTTAGGGTTTGGGGTTTAGGGTTTAGGGTTCAGGAAGCTGGTGCGGCAGACACCAACATAGCCGGCGGCAGGGTCAAAACTCCAGAAGGATCCCAACCCTCAAGCCTAAGCGACCCCAAACCTTACCTTAACCCCAGACAACCTACCTTTTTAAGGACTTACATAAGGAAATCAGAATAAGGAACCCTAAAACGGTAGGTTCTTTGGGGTCCAGGTAAACCCGAAACCTCAATCATAAACCCGAAAACCCCAAACCCAAACTAGAGAGCTCGAGTCTCGGGTTTAGGGCTTCTTTCCGTTGCACCTTCGACTGGGGTGTTGGTAACCTACTGTTCATTGGAAACTCCCGGGAGGGTTTTACTCCGACTGACTGTTCAAGCACCTCATGAATTCTTGAAAAAACCTATCAACACCTATATTGGCTTCTACGGACCCATACATACATGCATACATACGTACATACATACATACATAAATATGAATATAAATACAAATATATATATATATATATATATGTACATAATATATATATATGCAGACACGCATACATGCATAACGCCTGGTTGAAACCCTCTTCAAGAAATGCCACATGAATAGCCATCAGACCCCGACCCTTGCCTTAGCAACCCCTATGAACCCTTCAACCCTAAATCCTAAAGCCCTAAAGCCCTGAAGCTCTAAACCCTAAAGCCCTGAAGCCCTAAACCCTAAAACTCTAAACCCTAAAACCCTACGCCCTAAAACCCTACGCCCTAAAACCCTGAACTCAAAACCCTTTTGAACCCTAAACCCCAGAGGCCCCCGAGCCGCAAGAGATTCCGAAACCCTGGGTATTAGGGTTACAGGGTTTAGGGTCTACGGTTTTGGGGTTTAGGGCTTTGGGCCTGGGGTTTTGGGCTTGAAGGGTTCAGAGGCAGTCAGAAATAGAGTTATAAGCCATCAGATGCATGAATGGAGTGACCGAAAGTTAGGTTACTTTACAGCTGCACGTGCTTATCCGCCTCACCCTTTAAGAGGATCCCAGACCCTCCACCCCAGATCCCAAACCGAAGCCATGGCAAACCGTTGAGGGTTTAGGGTTGAGGGTTTAAGGGTTTTAGGGTTTAGGATTTAGGGTTTAGGGTGATTCCTGTGCATATACGGCCGCAGTATTGAAACGCACATCCTTGAAGCCCCGAACGGCCCGAAAGCCTGTCAAACCTATCAAACCCTCTACCCATGTTTGATGTATATTTGCAAATTTACACATTATATGCATGTAGTTCGTAAATGCTACGTACGCATATGTACACAAATATATGTATGTGTATATACATATAAATATATATGTATATGTATATGTATATGTATATGTATATGTATATGTATATGTATATGTATATGTATATGTATATGTATTCATACCTTTACGTATACGTATATGTATATGTATATGTATATATGTGTGTGTATATAATATATATATATGTATATGTATATATATATATATCTGTGTATATATCCACATAAACGCTTGTCATACCACTTTCTCAGCCGGGTGTCGCTTCGTTCCAGGACAGGCCCCCCGAGATGCTCATGAAGAGAGTCAGCATCGTGTCACCCAACGAGCCTGAAGTTTCAAACGTGGGGTTTTAGGGTTTCAGGGCTTGACAGCTTTAGGGTCTTAATGGTTATATAGGGTTTAGGGTTTTACAGCTTTAGGGTTTCAAATCTTATATAGGGTTTCGGGTTTATTGCTTAGGGACCTTCCAAAATCCCTTAAGGAATATACCTTAAATCAAACAATTTAATGCGTATTCCTTACACATAGGCAAAAAGCGATGTTCTTCGGGTTTAGGGCTTGGGCTCCCGTAACAGAAGCAGCCCCTCCTAAACATCTGAAGGCCTCGACTCAGACGCAAGTAACACCAAAACTCAAAGCTTTAAGATCAAGAAGTCTGCGGGTTTAGGGCCTAGGGTTCAGGGGACTCCTACCCGGCTCCGCCATCAAAGTGCGAAGCCAGGCCCTCCGAGTCCTCAAACGGGCTCCTTCAACTCCACTAAGAAACCCTACATATGTCAAGGGTTGCTTCCTTACGTCGGGGGCCTCAGGAGTCGGTGGGAACAGCGGCTGCCAGAAAAGCCAGGATCTGGGACTTTCCGCAAATTAGGGGGTACCTTATTTTGGGGTCCTTATAATCAGGATCCTACTATTTAGGGTACTATATTAGGGTCCCCTATTTTCGGAATCCCCCATCTATTGGTCTTCTGTTTCCTGGTGGCGAGGGGTGGAGGGGAGGGGGGGGGCGGGTACGTGTTATGCTCACACACATACATCCGCATGCATGCATGCATGCATGC
>CAJNJA010008614.1:0-10690 GCA_905231915.1 Symbiodinium necroappetens
TAGGTGCCGTATTATAATAAGGACCATAATTTTGACAACCACCAATTTGTTGGCGGCATGCTGGCGGAATATGGGGGGTGTCCGAAAATAGGGGACCCTAACATTATACCCCAAATAGCAGGATCCTCATTATAAGGAACCCAAAATAAGGTACCCCTTATTTTCGGAAACTCCCATATGGGGTAGAGGATTCTAGGCTTCCGGGTTTGGTGTACTTGCGCACGTCGAGCACTGCATCATCTTCGCCCGCGAACCTAAACTGTAAAGACTTCGACCGACTCGAGGCCCCAGGATCATAAGAAAGGCTGCGGTATCCGCTATTCTTACTATTCGCAGCAAGCCTGGCACTGAAGCTCGGAAAGCCCCTTGGAAGGCGCCACGTCCTAACCCTATCATTCGTACTTGTGCATACCTATGTTTGTAAACATTCTCAAACAGTTTAAACATGCATGCGGGTGCATATCTGAATACGTACATGCACACATTCTGTCCGCAAGCGTACGTGCTTGTGTCCTTGGGTACTAGTACTCGAACTTGGTCTTCACTACTGCTACCACTACCACCACTACTACTGCTATTACACCACCAAAGTCTATGTTGTTTTAATCCACGTAAGCCACGTTGAAGCCGGATCCCTCATAGTAATACTGGGTTTAAGTCGGCCCAGCTGGTGTAAAGTCGACCCAAACCCTGCGGCACATTGCATGGCAGTGAAGTCAATCCAGGCGGGTGATGTCAGCCCAACAACAGTGAAACTTCAGTCAACTTCAGTCATTCCCAAAATGCCGCGCACACAGTGGGTTGAGAAGCCTCATTAGTGGCTAGAATACACACGATCATACGAAAACCGCAACCCTGGAAATCCGGGAGGGTGAATCACGGGGAGGGGAGCGCATTGAAGGTGTGAACGCTCGATTGCGCAAGCACCCGCTCGAGAACAAAACATTACTGGCATCGCTGCAAATAGCTGGTGTTTTGGCCGATCTGAACGAAAGATTGCGCACAGTACTACTTCGCGCATTACATAAAGACTGGATGGGAATTAAACCTACTGCTAGAATGTGTGTTGGTTTGAACGGCGTGCGCCCCTTGAAGAAGTCGACGCCAAAAGTGGGCGCTCAGCGCCCCCCTGCCTGCTGGCGAAAGCCGCTGTGCTCACGACAGCCTTCCACACCCTGCTCAAGTGCTCAAGCACCTCCGCGTCCTCAGCAGGCGTAGTGTGCGCCCGCAGCCAGCCCATCCTTCTACTGGCCAGCTCTTTTTACTGGGGGACGACCGGCCTGCACTCTGCAAAATGCGTGCACGACCATGCCAGATGCTCCCAATCCGGGACATTGGAAGACCAGAAAGGGCAAGTGGAGACCTCTTCCTCCCGCACGCGGCGATAGCACGCCACAGAGAAAATAGCGCCCACCATTGCATCCCCCGCCTCTTGACCGACAGCCTGATACTGCTGCCGCGCCTTGCGCATGACCACCTCGTCGTAAGGCCAGCCTCGTCCCAACAAAAAGCTGCTGTCTCGCCGATCCATCGATAAGAAGGCCTCCATCCTCTGACGTCTCCAGCTCTCACGCAGTGCATGCGCGGACACGCCCAACCATCGCTTGAACGGCTCGGCAGGGACCGGCCCCGGCCACTGCATGTGGCCCACCGCAGAATGCTGAAAGCCACCGGGCACTGAAGTCCAACCCAAGTCGTGCAGGTCACTCCTAAGTCGGCACAGCCATTGTCCGCCTGTGAAAGCATGACCGTCCTGCAGCCAGAAGCGGAGGGCCCTAGCAAGGTCACAAAAATAAGCGTGGATGCCAGCAAACTTGAAGTCCGTCCAATGCCCTTGAAACAGGCGCGCGCACAGCGAACTTGCAGGCTGTGCCCAGCTTGAAAGCCTCTCGAAAGCCCGGCGTCGTCATCCATCGTCCCCAAGCCGCCCGAGAAGTAATCCTGGTACGGCCGAGATCAGCTTTGAGCGTCGGCGCGCCGAAGCGAGTCTGGCAATGAGCTTCCTGCCGGATTCCCATCTCTGCATAGCGGGAGTGGGCTCCTCACCCACACCCTCCTGCATGAAATCCACGCCCAGAACCCGGGCCTGCGCGGTGAGTCTCCTCGCGTCAAAACCAACCCGCCGCACGGCCTCCCGCGAGGAAGCCCGTTTGGGCACAATTTTCAGCTTGGTCTCATTCTCCTCCGGTTCCACCACGTCTTGTCCAGCCTAGCCAGTATTGCCACACCTGTGCCGCTGCATGAGCTCCGCGTACGACAGCATTGCGGTCGTCTATATACAGAGTTTGCGCTGTGTGTGGCACATGGTCGTGCAGTCGACGTCCAGCCTCGGAGAGCAGAACCACGAAAGCTAACGGAGCAAATGGATCGCCCTGTGCAGTCGAGGTAGTCACTAGTCACCGTGACGGGCCTTTCCCTCATGTAGCGTCCATGCTGCAGCCATCCCGTCTGACAGTGCCAAGCATTCACGAAGTGCCTCGTCCAAAGCTCCGGAATGCCATGGTGCCTCAGCAGCCCCGTCATCAGAGCTGGGTGCGCCATATATCAAAGCCTTTGCGCATGTCCATGGATAACAAGATGGCATCGGGGTCCTCCCAGGCCTCCAAAAGCCGCACCACCGCCGAGCGGACCCCTCGTGGACCAGCTGGAGCATCCAGCGTTGCACCTGTGGTTGGCGAGCCATGGCCGTAGCAATCACTCTGTTGAACACCGACTGAATGGATATCGGGCGAAAGCTGTCGGCCCCCTCACCCTGGTCCTTGGCCAAGAAGACCTGTCTGTAGCTGCTTAACTGGGCCGGCCACTGATCGCGCGAAGCCCAGCGCTGCCAAATGTCCAAGTAGGTGTGCCACGCGTGCTCCGGCCAAGCATGGATTTCGGCGCAGCTCCAGCGGTCAGGCCCCACTGCACCATCACGCTTGGCAGCAGCGGCCGCGTGCAAGCCCGACGCCTGCAGCTGCCAGTCCTGGGCGGGTTGCGCCTGCTCCCGAGTGAGGTTGCCAGCGCGGGAGCCGCTCAAGCTCTTCACACTGTGCATCGCGGTGCCAAATCTGCTCCCAAAAGGAAACCAGCTCAGTGAATGCCTCCTGGATCGTGGATGTGTAGCCTCCCGTGGACTTGAGGATGTTCGATTGTCCTCCTGACGCAAGTTTGCCAAGGAGCCATCTCGTAGCATAGCCGCCTTCAGCGCTCATCCGATCACGCCGCTGCCCCATCTTTTGACCGAGCGAAGCCGATCGCGAGGGACACTTTGAGGCCAACTGTGGTTAACCCGCCTCCAGAGGTCATCAGCACGACGTCCAGATTGCAGCTGACGTTGCAACTCAGCCAGCCTGCCCAGCCAGTTTGCCAACCTGCGGAGCTCGATGGTCTCGTCCAGCTCGCGCCGCAGGCCTCTGTCCTGCTGCCTGTCTACGACGATCTCGGAGCCCTTGTCACGGACGCCGCGCCGCTTGGCGGCGCACCCACAACGATGAAGCGCACGATGATGAACCGCCGTAGCCATCCGGTGGAGAGCCATCCACTCGTCAGCGCTGGTGCTGTCAGGTATCTCAGCTTCGCGTGCTGCCAAAACCTGTTTCCAGACGGCAGCAGAGACACCAGTAGGCTTGGCGAGTGACTCAGTAGGCTTGGCCACCCAGCCAGGCTCCAAACTGGCCCTCCACGAAAAACTGGTCCAAATGGCCTTGTGGTCGGAGATGCGAGCCGTGCCAAACTCCACGCGCGGTGGCCCAAGAAGACGCTGTAGTCGACACATCGCCTGCCTTCCCAACGGGTTGGCGCCCAACGGCTGCCCTCCGGGACGGCCCACACGTCCCCCAGCTCACTGAACAGGTTCTCGTTCACCTCGAGCGCGTGCTCCCTGGACGACGTCGTGGAGGGAATGGAGAAGCTCTCCTTCAGCGCCCGGTCTCCGCCAGAGCCCCACCATCACCAGGCCTCCCAAGTCTACAGTAACGTACTCGCCGTCATCACCAGCATGTGTCGTGATGAGGGACGCCCTCACGTCATCCCTGATGCCGACCAACACGCCACCAAAGTATCGTGCAGATTGGCCTCACTGCCTGCCATTCCTCTGATGAGCAGGCCCGCGGCTCACGTACCAAGCCTTGTAACCAAAACGTCGGAGCTCAGCAGAAAACGAGGCGTAGTCATCCGGAGAGGCCCTGCACTCCTGGAAAGTAACCACGTGCGGCCGCAGCGTCTTGACTTCCGGAAGGGCTTCCCAAAGGTTCTGCACTCCTGCGACGTTGTGTCCACCTAAGCGTCCGCGTCGGGGTAGACGAAGAAGTCGTGTGAGCCTCGGGCCCCGGGTGGGGCTCCACTCCCTCACACACTACGGCCTGTCGTCGTCCGTCCAAGAACTGCTTCAGCTTACGCTTACAGCCCTGAACCGAAACCTGATTAGTCCTACAGCGACGGCCCTCCAACGTCGTGAAGTCCCGTATCGGTCGATCAGCATGGTCAACTCTGATATGCCGCCAATGCATGCACTGAAGCTGCTGCTTACTAGGAGCCTTCAAGATCCTACTGCACACATTACACTCCCACTCAAAATGATCCCCAACCTTGCGTACCTTGTACCTAGCCCTGTCCTCTCGCTCGCGAAGAATTTGAGCACGATGGAGCTTGAGCCGATGCCTGCACGCCTGAGTGTGAGCAAGCCCGGCGTTACTAGCGAACCCTACCACATCACCGAAGGGGCATGTCCACTTCCACCGCCGAGTAGACGACGATGATGCCTCAGTCTGGCCAGGTACCTCAGCTTTAGGCCCCTGGGCCCTCTCCTGCTTGTTCGAAACAGGTGCCGGGCGCCCATCGCGCCGAAGAAAGCCTGCCTTAGCACGTTGTGCCTTGGCCTTGTCTCGTGATCTCATGCCTTGGCTCGTGCGTTGTTTGGGCCTAGAGCGCACATTTGCGCCCCGAATCAACAGAGCAATTAGCTGAGCCGCTGAAACCTAGGCTCATAAAAATTTGCCCGTCTCCCCTCCCTCCCTCTGCAACAAGCACTCGCATCTTCGGCAACATCAAGGATCAAGTTATTGTATGTGTGCCAAAGGCGCCCACATGCACGGCAACCCCAATGAGAGCGTTTGTGCCTGACCTCCCCACCGGCCGGTGGGAGACATCATGGGAAGAGCAGTGCTTACGACCCTGCCAGTCTTCAAGCGAGCCCCGCAACACGGGCATGGAGCGACCCGTGCTCCTCTCTCAGTTCCGGGAAGGAAGCAGCATCCCCACCCCAGCCTTGCATCCCTGAAGTGTGCTCGATGGAAGAAGCGGGGCCGGTCTGCGAAGTCCCCTCCTGCTCACAAACGAAGCGTGCACGCTCAGTATAAGGGCCGCACCTCCAGGGACGGAAGGCACCGCTCTAAAGAAGCAGTGCAGCTTGCGCTGGCCAGGAGTGCCCACTTCCCGCGAAAGCGCAGAGGCCTCAACAGGCTCCCGGCCGGCCCAACGGTGCTGAGAAGGCTGTTGTCTCGGCTTGCCTCCTTGCTTTTAGCAGTGCTAAAGGCCCTCGACGGCAACCAACCTTTGCCCTCTCCTGCGCCCGAAGGTGCCGCCGACGAGGCAGAAGAAGAAGCGCGCGACGGCAACCAGTTGCGTTGACTGCCCTTTGAAGAAGACTTTGCGGAGCCTCTTGAAGGCAGCCATCCCCCACCTCGAGGAGCACTGACGTAGCCCCCAGCTTCGGCTGTCAGCCACTCAGCTGGCAGAGACTTGCCCGCCTTCGGTGCTACAAGTTGATAATGTTTATCTTTATATAGCAGAGGCACCACCACTTGTCGCCGGCCGTCTTTAAAGGGAATTTGCTTTCCATACGCCAGGAGCTGAGAAGGTTTGGCGACGACCAGTATCCTGCAGTTGAGGCGTTTGGTGGCCGCTCTGAACGACAAATCGTCTGCCCACCTCGCCGGTCTGTCAAGGGCGCTCAAGTAAGCGCTCTAGGTCCTCGGCGGCGGGCCGCCCTCGAGCTGCTCCTGATTGACTTTGTCCGCTTCACTTGCAGGTTCCGGGCTCGGCAGCCAGAACGGCTTGAAAGTAGCCTCCTTCTCCCTGATGTAGCTTGCAATCTCCGTCCGTAGGGTGGCTCCACGGGATTTAGCCAACTTGTTGGCGTCGGTCCAGTTAAAGCCGTCCCGGTACACTGCGTAATGATTGCCGATGGTGTTGAAGCAGAATCTGCCACCGCCACCACATTCATGGATGTCATACCAGGTCTCCGCTGCAGGGGTTGAGCGAGATCGATCCTTGGCATCTCCAGTGGTCGTATCCGGGCGGCCTCGGCCTCCGGCCTGATCAGCTCCACTTTGCGAACTACCTCTGCCGGCCGCCTTGGCGTTGTTGGTGGCCGTGTTGCAGCCGCTCTTGCCCGAAGCTTTTCCACCGGCAGCGACCGCCGCAGGATTGCGTTGAGTCGCTGCAGCTCTCCCTGTCTGTGCTGTCTCAAGCCGAGCCACCTCGACATTGACGAGCTTGCGTTTCGGCACGGCGCGTTCCAAGTCGAGAGTGTGTCCGTCAACTTGGATGGCAAGAGACTGCTGACCACCATCCTTCTTGAGCTTGCCTGCTAGTATGTGGCCCGAAGCCTACCAAAGACGAGGATGCGCGAGGTCCGTGCGAGGCTGAGGTAGGAACCCACCCCACAGACTGGATTGCAAGACGGGTTCCATGCTAGCTTTCCTTCGAACATGATAGGAACCAACTACATGACTGGTGGTTAACAAGAAAAGGACGCCAAATTACGCAATGAAACCATGATTTTATGTGGTATCCCGCCAGCGAACTGGCACAAGTCTCTAAGCAGATTCTACTGGAATGCAGCGAGACGAACGGTACAACCTAGCTTTGACAAGATCCACACGGAAGCTTCGGAGCTTGCAATCCCTACGCCCGATAAACCTGCGGCCGGCCACTGTGGTGATCTACTTATTCAGGCCACCTTTCCTTCGAACGTGATAGGAACCAACTACATTACTGGTGGTTACCAAGAAGAGGACGCCAAAATTATGCAATTAAATCATGATTTAATGTGCGGCAAACTCACGATTTAACTGTTTATTAGAGAAATGCATAAAGACACAATTAGAACTAGATTTAATTGTGTCTATGGAAAGAAAACCGAACAATTAAATCGAGATTTAATTGTATTTTAAATTCTGGATTCATTGGTTTTCCCGCTGCGGACTGTTCAAAACAGATCAGTACATCCTCACACAGACACACAGACACACACACACACACACACTAGAGACAGCAAGCCCAGAATGCTGGTTCCAGGAAACTGCTGAAAAAAAGGCTATCGGAGAACTGCTGAAATTTCTTCATGCTGTAAACCTTAACAGCTGTTTTCATCCATGCTGCTATCCACGGACCTGGTGGATCCTGCCCTTTGTGTTTTGGGACTTCGACTCATGAACACGCAAGGAACAACTCCAAAAAATCTCTCGGTGAATAACGCTGCTTCTGATGAATGCTTCATGACTGCTGCTACGATCGCCCGCTCCCGTCCTGCTTGTCCTCCTCCTTGGTTTCCTCGATGTCGGCATCCAGCTGTGGGCATGCACTGCGAGCTTCGTTGCCTGGGTCAGGAGCCAGCTTGCTGCTCACACATGGTGAAGCCATTCACGGATACAAAGCCAGGCGACGAGTTGTGATGAACCTCGGTGCGAAGCCACTAACGCAGTAGGCGTCGTAGCCTTGGCAGGAACATCGCAAAGGAGTCAAAGTCGCGTTGCGCTGGTCTGTGCAGTGTCTGCCTGTCCTTCCTCGCCGCCAAGCAACCCACTCCAATGAGCAACGAGGCAAGGGCAATGGATAGATCAAAACAATCACCCGCCTCTGGACAGCAGCACTACGAGGCCGTAACACATAAGCTAGCATTTCTCTTCGTCCTGTCTGCCCGCTCTATTATCCCGCACCTGCCAGTTCAGCACGGATGCTGGAGCTGGCACCACTGTGGGGTATCTGTCAGCCGGGTGGAGCTCATCCTTGAGTCGGTGGCAACTCATGTTTTGCTGGGAGGGAATAGCGCTACAAAGAATTGCATCGGAAACACATCCGCGGAAGCTGCTAAAAGATGTCGTCAGATCGTACCGAGTGACGTAGTTGAAAAAGTCAGCAAGAAATCTGGCACAAGACTTGTACTCGTAAAGCTCTTGGTACGGAAGATGCCTTAGACACGCGGGCTCGCCGCAGTCATGCCCAGATGTGTGAGTCGACGAGGCAAATCCCAATCTTAAAACCGCGTTGCGTGGGCCGCAGTGTGGTGGGCAAAAACTTGGGCACACCATACCTGGTTGGCATGACGGAAAGCAACGTTTTGAACAACTTTTTATCTGCAACTGGGAGAACTCGTTTGGAGGGCAAAGGAAGAGGAAGCGGTTGCCGTAGACATTGACGAACTGGTCTTCAAACTCCCTCACCTCGGAGCAACCGTAGCTGTAGCACCCGAAGATCCCCAAAGTCGACGACCCGGTGTCATCTTCGAGCAGGAACTGGAAACAGTATATATCGAGGAAAAACACTTGTTCTGCAAGCCACATGTTCCAGCAGCAGCTCTTCTTTCGGCGTGTTGCCAACCTGGGTGTACACAGAAAAAGTTGCTAAAGACTTGATGACCGCTAGCCCGCATCATGCAGGTCGAACCAGCAACATGCTGGACCAAATTCCTAGCTTTAGGCTTTATGCTTGCGATGTTGATATTTCCCAGACCCTGCGATTGTTTATAACTTGAAATACCCACCTCAGTCATAGACAAGGGCACATAGCGAGAACTGGGATTCGCAGTCTCTGCCACAAGTCGTCGACAGCGAATCTCCTTCTGTGTCGGCTGCTCTTTGGAGGCTTGGGTAGTGTCCTGCCGCATGGATGAAACGTTCGAACACAATGTGCCCGCTAAGACTACAGCAGAGTCGGTTCTTGGGACGACTCTACACCCTGACTCTGACAGCCACTGCAAGGGTTCACGTCCTCAGCGAAAGGTGCCAAACTTACGCTGGCATCCATGGCTGCCATGGTGCCAACAGCATACCGACAGCTGAAGCCAAATGCGGTGCGAAATGCAAGGTAAGATTTCTACAGTCCGTGCTGAAATGCATTGAGTCATGCTGCTTCAATCCACAAGCTCCACATCACACACTCAAGACAAGGGTTTGTCCAAGATCCCCACAGATGCCGTCGGCAGTTTATGCAACATTCGACAGCTAGCTATGCTACAGCAATGCTCATCGCCAAAACATTGGTCGGGTGGTTTCACTCTTCTTCTCGAATGTCAACCGCGCCACGTGGTGCTGTCCTCGGAACTTCACAAAGCCATTATCCACAACACTGAAGGTTTGCTGGATCGCAAGTCAAGTGGCGTCTCGCAAGCAACGTGGCTCCATCACGCACACCTTTGCATGTCAAATGAAAGACATCGGCTGACCGGCTGACCCGCGCCGATCAAAACCCAGCAGCACTGGCTCCCCCAAAGCTGGCAAATTCAGCCCTGCTACCAGAGACAGTGAGAGAAGCTGACTCGTCCAGGACGGTCATGCCATCCCCTTGCGAGCTCGACATGTGCAATGTCACACTATGGATTGCATCAACAGTAGCAGCTTTTAACAAAGCGCTCATGTTGAACTCACACATTCCGAAACCAGTGCTTTTTTAGGTGCCACACCGAGGCATAGCTCACAGCAGGCGGCCTGTCGCCAAACATAAGCGAAAACTCGGTACTTCAACCTGAGCACTGCAAGAACAAAGGCATCGTATTCATGTTCTCGATGTCGGAAGCCATGTCAAAACAGCCCACACGAGGACTTATCGTAGATTGCAACGATTTTATCCTACGCATCATGCCCGCTACTGCAGGTAATGATTCCAGATTGCATTCCGTGCAGCAGCGTGGCATCTCCCGCCATGGTACGCACCCTTGACATCAAGCTGGAAACCGTCTCTGCCGAACTCGCTGTTAACCTTCGATTTCTAGGGGACATGGAAATGGCAAACGAAAACGGCGACACCTGCCCCAAACAGTCCGGGTGACGACAATGTCTTGCCATTCAAAGATCGAATCTGCAGTTGCAGTGCCATGGCAAGCGGAAGGAAACGGTGAATTAATATCGTAATACGATTCGTTACTCGTTGCCACCGGTTAGGTGCCAAAATCATGCTCATGTTGCATGCTCCAAGTACCATGGCGACCACTCGCCCTGGCAAAACAGCCAATATGCGAACAATTCAACTGACATATTTGTTTTCCCCAAGCCTTTTTCCGACTGCAGGACTTGTCCTCGCCTGCCTGTGCAGCGAGCCGACTTGGCGAGGGTGGCAGACTCCCCCTCAAGCGGAACTTCGTGGCCGGTGATGGGCAGCTCGAGGAGCGAGCATGCGTTTTCGCGGAATGTCTCAAAGCAACCGTTACTCCAAAAAGTCCGAAGATTCACGCAAAGGACAGAATTCAATTTCCTCTCGTAGAACATAGAAGACAAAACCAAAGCGCGGCAATTAGAGTCGACAACGACAGAAGCCAGAACACTCTGGAATCTAAGGATGCAAACACACATCTGCACGCAAAAAACTTCGAAACCGAGCTTTGCAAACACTTGAGGGCCTGCGCGTTGAAGCCATTTTCTCCTCACTTAATCAACCCAGTTTCGTGCTGACAAACCTGGACGGAAGATTGCTAAGACTGCCAGTGGACATT
>CAJNJA010008615.1:721-14465 GCA_905231915.1 Symbiodinium necroappetens
TTCGAATCGTCGAGATAAGATGACTTTTTGTCGAGATAATCATATTTTGTCTAGAGAATATCTATCTCGACGATATAAGATAATTTTTTTAAAAGAAGGCTATATAAAACCCTAAATCGTAATATTTTGACAAAACAAATACATTATTCTTTAACGAAATACGTAAATTTCAAAATCGTTTTTCTCGTCCAAATAATATCTCGGCTCGGCAAAATAACGTAATTTTATTTTAACTAGAAATTATCATTCTTAATAAAATCATATTTTCATTTATATAGGCTTAGCCGAAATTAAAAATCGGTATACATTAACGAAATAAGACGGTTTTACTTTATAGAGGTTTATCCAAATCCCTAAATCATCTTATCTCGACGAAATAATGTTAGGCACCTGTCAATATTCCTAAAGCGTTTTATTTTCGAAATACGACGATTTTCTTTTAGAGATCTATCCAAACCTCGACAATTATTATCTTATCGAGCTAAGCCTATTTTCTTTAATAAAATCCTGCTATAAAACAAAGATATATAGTCCTAATTAAAGAATTCAATTTATCAAATTATATTACCAATAAATTCCGACCAAAGATTTCTTATTTTTTTCGAAATAAATAAAAAATATCTAATTCTTCGTTCCAAAAACCCAATTTCTTATCAAATCATTTAATCGTATTCTACAAGTAAATATATAATTTTATATCAATATTTAATAATAAAATTGTAAAAATTTTGTTTTAAATATCATATAAATTAACCAAATTCATATTACTAAGTAACAAAAAAAACTAAGATTTAGGTGACCGCGCAATTCATATAATCACTCATACGGGTGATAAATATGTGAAAATCCGCGAGAAATAGTCAATTCCATTCAAAGAAATATTAAACTATTTCTGATAGAACCATTACTTGCAAACATATTGAAGATTGTGCTTTTGTGGCAACACACTAGATTCAAAGTCGAAAAGAACGTTCTGAGGGGCCTTACAGCATGCAAATTTTCATTGCACCCACAGACTCTAACAAGCACCACATCGTCAAGCACATCAAAGATTCGGACGGTGCAAAAGCTTTTCGCAGCGTTTGCCCTCGAAATCAATTGCATCATAGTATAGTGGTGGTAGCAGTCGTCGTCGTAGAAATAATAGCAGTTATTGTCGTGGTCGTGGAAAAAGAAAAGTCTTAAAGAATCGTGCTAATAGAAGGAACAATGATAGTAGCCTTCATTATAGCAGTAGTTGTAAGCATATTGGCATTGGCATTTGTGTTCGTCGCGGCTTGAGCCCAGTGCCACGAGAAGTTGTTGCTTGCAACCGATACTGATATGAAAGAGAAGCAAGATGAAGCAAGCCATCGTGGGGACCGCACATGAGAATGTCTACATGGACACTTCGGCCGTTTTCGCAAAACGCAGTCCGCTGGAGCTGGTGCGCTTCTTGAAGCCCAACCTGCCACAGAAAGTTCTGTTCGGCACAAATTTTCTGATCAGCACGCCTGGCAAGGCGCTTGAGGGGCTCGATGCTCTTGACCTCCACGCGACCCGAACCTGTTCCTGTTCAACAAGCACGGACAACGGCACTGTTCCTCGCGGCTAGATTAGGCTTTTGCGCAAGCGCAGCACGGGCACCACGATGCCGTCTTCACTCGGTTGCGACAGATCTTCGATAAACTCATAGCCGCAAGCTTCATAAAGCGGTCGACCGGCCGCGGTGGAGCCCATTTCCATGGTCTTGAAGCCTTCGGCCCGGGCGGCGCCTTCGCCGGCTTCCAAGAGGAAGCGGCCAATCCCTCGCCGGGTAAAATCGGGATGGGTGAACATGGCGCGAATCTTGGCCGGCTCGGTCGCTGGATCAGCCAAAGCATCATCGCGTCCACGGGTGTGATTGCCACCATACAGCGTGCGCCGCCGTGACCAGCCTCCACAACCTGCTAACATCTCATCAATGTAGACCAGGAAATAGGTGCCATCATCGACGAGCAATGTGTCGACCCCCATGCTTTCACTAGATCGCTCGACTTGTTTACCGTCGAGGAATTTCGGCAACAGGGCTTTCATCGACGCCGTCATCAAGGCCTCGATCGCCGGAATATCCTCTCGGGTTGCAACTCGAAGGTTCATGTTCCAGCGTTTGCCTGAATTTAAATCAGGGGGCGAATACGCAGACGCGCGATGCCCTGCGATGAGAAAACCATGTGCGCTGTGCTAAGCGCGCTGCTTTTTCCGCGATCCCAAACGCTTGTGCACGAATCCTGAAGCCCTAGACACTGCTGCCGCTGCTGCTACCACTACTACTTCTTCTTCTTCTTCTTGTGGATTTCGTCCAAGCTACTCACTCTACAGGTCGCTGCCGCTTGAGGTCACAGTGCGAGCGATGCCGAGGACATGCAAGATCCCTGTAAAACGTCGTCGGCTTGGGGTTTAAGTTTAGAAGCCACGATTTGTGGTTACAGCTTAGGGTTTAAACTTGCGGCACAGAGCTCGCCAGATGCAATTCAGATGGTTAGGTAGGTGGTTGGCGTTTTGGGAAGCTTGTGAAATTCCCTTCGGGTCCTCAAGAAGAAGCCACACTTCTGGGAGCCCATGAACAACAAACAAGATAAACCCTACCATGAACCGGAAATCCTCAACCCGAAACTTAAATCACCGGCCTAAATCCTAAACCCTGGGTGAAGCTTGAACATGCGGAAGCTGCCCAAATTGAGTCTAGGCCTTGTGAACCCTTGAAGAAGCCCTTAATGGATGCACGTCTCAACTTTTTGAGGTCGCCATGGCTCACATCGCCTCGCTGCCGAAAGCGCTGTCCTTCTTGTCCATACCTGGCGCACTGCTTTTTGCCTTTATTCAGATCTGCGTGGTTTGACAACCAAGTCTTCGAGCTGAAAGCTTTTCGTGAAGGTGAACAAAAGAACATCCGATCTCCTACCCCAGAATCCCACCTAACTCTTTCACAACAAAGATGCATTCCGAAGCTAAACAGGGAAACCTGTGGAGCAGTTTTCTAGCGAGGCTTTGTTGAGTTTGGCCTCTCCGGGTCACTTCCGGAGTCTGACGTCCGGCTTCTCCCACGGAAGGTTCGGGCTTTCAGGAATCAACTTCCAGCAATGAAAGAAAGTATGCCTTCTCTCGTCTTCCTATAACTCGCAAACCAAGCAATGAGCAATGTGTGCCAAAAGTATTTACACAGCAAGTGAGGCTTAACTGAGACATCCTGAACCAGTCAGTGTGGGAGAAGCTGTGGGCCCTGTGTCTCACGTGAGACGCACCGAAGATTGGCTCTGCCGTGGATAAGATGCAATGCTTCCGTTCAGAGCTTACATCAGAAAACATCCAAGCTACATGTTCCCGAAAGAAGCACAAAACAACAATGAAACTTCAGATCCACTGCGAGCCAGGATCTTGGAGCATAAAGGCTGTTCGAAGCGCAGACGGGTGATAACTGCACCCCGGCTGTTGCCAGAGGTTAGAAACATACAGGGATAGAAACAACATCGTAGGCGATGCGCTTAGGGGGCATGCGCTCCACAAGGATTTAGGCATTGCCCAGCTAGCTTTTCGAGCATATGTATGTTGGGAGCGGTCGATTTGCGTTAAACTGATTTTTCTTGCCTGAAACGGAATACATGCGCAGGCGCAAGACACTTCAGCTGCGGTTACCAGTCTGGCTGTGGGTGTTCGAGTTTTCTGGATCTACGGTTGAAAGGCTGTCCACCAAAGCCTTTCATCGTCCCCAAATCAGAAAGCCAAACTTTTGCTGCTTGCAACTGCCAGGCGCATGTCGGCGGTAGCTGCGGCAATTCTGAGTCTACGTCTACGTAGAGATGCAGGGCAAACTGCATATTTAGATTGCTCCGATACTGGAGCCAAAACGCCGAACAGCAGCCTTGCACCTTGCTTGCAATGCTGGCGAATTGCGGGCGGGATTGCGCCCTGCTCTAATCTCGATCCACCGGCGCAATGGAAGTCCACAGTCCGAGGTTTGTCAATCGTTGGTGGTAGTCTTCGGCTGCCTGCAGAGCAGCGAAGCAATCGCATGAACGTTAGAGCACGTCGCTGTATCACTGAATCTCTGATATCTGCTCCCCAAAGTGTTTGGGGATATAAATAGCCGCTTCATGTATCATGTACGTACAACAAGCTAAAGGCTGTCGTTGGCCAACAAATGAAATTTTAGACATTGGATTTTGCTTCATCCCTGACGCCCTGCCCTCTGTGTGCCTTCTTGAAGGAGTTGATGACCTCAGCGGCAGCCGAGTCTGCATGATGTTGGTTCCGGGGTCGGGGGTTGTTTGGGGCTGGTCCCGACTATCTGGGGCGGTTCTCTTTTCTTAAGGTCCCTTTTAAGGGTCCTTTTTTTGGTAAGGGTGCCGTACTACTTTTGGGTTCCTAAACAGGGACTCTGGTTAGAGAACTGCACATCTATTGAAGGTCACATCCAATTCCCAGCATCTCCTTCTTGCAAACCGCTCGAATCTTACGAAGAAAAGCCGACAATCCGTCAAACTCCAACCAGTTTCAAGAGTCTGCTGTGCTAGGCTGACCCGAAAGCCCGACCTCAATCAGTCCGAAAGGGCACCTGGCCTGTGTGTGCGCTGGGTCAAGCAAAACCCTAAAGTCGCATTCTTATGCAGAAGTTCAGATAGTCCGCCATCCTTGCAGACATGTTGTCCTGTACAAAGCCTCACAAAGCACTAGGATGTAGCCCTGACTCTGCGCAACTCGGAGTTGGGCCACAGCTGTTCCCACTGGATTGGCCATGGCGCTTGCCTTTGCCGGGAATTTTGGCGGAATGACTTCAGGCACCGGGCGTTTGCCCGTGTGGCTTTTGGCGTGTGGCCGTCCGAAACAAACTAGTGCGAGGCTCAGAGTGAGAGCGGGAACAGTTTCAAGGGTCCGGTCTACGGCTTCAGTGATATGTTGCGAACACTGGGATTTGATTTGGACCGTTCGCTCGAACAGTTTGGCTAAAACTTGATCTAAGAAGGGGTGAAGGGCTGCTGGCATGGAAGGTCGCCACAGCCACAGCTAGCATCCTACCTGACAGGCTTTGGGGTCTGCTTCTGCTTCCGCTTGCTGCACATCGGCATTCAGCTTTCGAGGACATCACTGATTCATTCACAACTGCAAACGAACCTCCATGTCCCAATCTCCGACAACTCCAGAGCAGAGCTCAGGCATCGGCGAAAAGGCGGCTCGAGACTTCGTAGGCTTTGCCGCGGGTAAGCAAAGGGACACCCTCTGACAGCACCTGGGCTTTGGATGAAGGGCTGGTCAAAGCGGTAACCATTCTGTATCGGGCATTCACACAACCCACCTCACAAGTCTTGAACGCTTTGTTCAAGTTCCGAGGCTTGGGACGGCTTTCCCTTGGATTGCAGAAGGTTTATGGGCCTAGTCCCACTACGAATGCCACGCACAAGGCGCAAAGGCTCAAAACTTCTTGAGGTGCCTGGCGACTCTGCCGAGGCTCGCAGGCAAAGCCCAAAGCCGACAAAGGTCTCCCTCCAAACCCATACAAAACCCAACTGGAACAGAACCGGAAAGTGGGTCCGCAGTCTTGGTGCAGAGAATATTCCAAGCTAAGCCTTGCCAAGCGTTGCGAGGCTTGGCCAAGAGCCCCCGAGCTCCTGACCTCGGCGTACTGCTCCAGCGTCAAAGCGCACTTCCCGTCCTCCGAAAAAGGCAAAAAAAAGGGGCCCGGGCCCCTGGGATCGAAGATTCCACGGGGCACTTGGGCGCTTCCGAAGTTTCCGAAGTTTCGGTAAAGAGGAGAGAGCTAAGCCTTTGCCAATCGGAAACCGTGACTTGCTGTGGCGCTGTCGGGGCAAGCCTTGCGAGTCTCCGCGGGACAGTTGCCCATCTCCATTGAACATTGGAGAACCAGGTGTGCGATTTCGGGTTTGGTCTCTCTGGCGCCCACAGGAGGCCTGTCGCCGCGTGTACTAGAAAGAGGCTTGGGTCTTAGCATGAAAGCCCCAAGCCCTGTATCCTGAACTTTGGAATGACATGCTCAGAAAGGGCCCCTGTTCTTGGAGGCTCTCCTTCGATCGAATCCCAGAGCCGGGCTGCACGCCATCCTGGAGCGAAGCCAGGGTCCGAGGGGACGAGGCTGACTTCTTTGGGTCTCTTTTTCTGCTTTCAGTGATGTTGAGCTTCAAAACTTGCGTGAGGGACTCCTCAATCCGTAAGTTTAGGGCTCCTCTGGGAGAGCTCTCTGGTCAGGTAGCACTCTTCCGAACCGTTTCAGGGCGAAGTCTCCGGCCGTGTCCACTCAAAGCCTCAAAGCCTCTCAGCGGCCTACGGGCCCGAAGCCTTTGGTGCTTTTGACACGTCGAAAGATCCGAAGAACCCAAAAGGCACTCAATTGCACCCAGACCCCTCCCAAACCACAGAGGCCGAAGCCCTGAAGGACACATTCAGAACTCTGCTCTGCACCTATGACCCGAAGCCCCGGATCGAAAGCCATAGCTTCTGTAAGGCCGCTTCGTGCCAGCTGCGACATTTAGCTGGGCTTTGTTGAGCGAGACCAGAATCTACTCTGTAGACTCAGCACCCCAAAAGCCA
The DNA here is from genome assembly GCA_905231915.1 of Symbiodinium necroappetens. Taxonomy (NCBI): domain Eukaryota; class Dinophyceae; order Suessiales; family Symbiodiniaceae; genus Symbiodinium; species Symbiodinium necroappetens. Next base: position 7,283 of record CAJNJA010008615.1, read on the forward strand.
AACTCACCAAAAGCTCAAACTCAACAACGACGAGGGACCTTCAAGCACGTGCAGATGACCCGCCGAAGTCCGGGAATCTTACACCACCTCAGCTGAGGTCGAACTATTGGTTCACCATGTACGTACGTACACACGCTGTACAAGTACACACGGGCTGCCATAGGTCCTACGACATCCATAACTTGCGGAAGGCATCACAGGCCACCGTGAGTCCAGTTAGGTTCTGGTTTGTGTGTGTTCTGCGCTAGCTAGAACTTGCGGAGTTTGGGTTTCTGTCTTAAGAGGCCTGCATGTGCTGTTTTGAGAAGTGTTTCACCTCGCACCTTCGCGGACGATCTTGCAAACTGTGGTTCTGAAGCACAGGCTCCAGAGCCGCTCGACAACTCCAAATCCAAAAAAGACAGCCCAAGCCCTTGAACGCAAAATTGAGGTTACCGGCAAAGGGACACCGGCTTGGAAAAGTCCTTCTGAACTAAACTACCGGGCTACCGGCAACGCAGGAAGGACCAGGACTGAAGGGCTGGAGGCTTTTAGGTGCGTGTGCTTTGTGCAGCGGCCTGCTTATCACTTCGAGCTTATGAGAGCACCAGGTCTCCCGACGGCATTTTGCAATTCCGGATGGGCGCGTGCACTAAGACCACCCAACTGTCCTCACGTGGAACAGCGCCGACAGTTCCGGCGCCTTGAAAATCAATGGGTGTCCTTAAGTCCTACTTGATGCAAGGATCTGGAGTGGGGCTCAAACCCAGGCAGGCATCGACCAAAGCATTACCCCACCACGTTCTCAGTCCTAGGAAGCTGTAACTGCATATTTGTGAAACGTCTGCGCAGCATGACCTCCTATATGACAGAAGAGGTTTCGCGATCCTACTAAAAACTTGCCCTTGTCTCTTGAATGGCATGCACAGCTGTACAGAATTGTGGGAGGTCTTCCTGCGGGGCTGCAAGGATGTTCGCACCTTCCAGACTTCTGTGAAAGCCGATCTATCTACTTACATGTTCACGGGGTAGCTGCAGGCGATGCTTTCTGCTCGGTTTGTTCGGCATCGTAGCGATCGGTGAGCATAGAGTGGTGTGTATGGTCTCTATAACAAAACCCACAGCTCCCAGTCGCAACCCGCCTCTGTAGGTACCCGCCACGACCCTCAGAGATGTCTTTCCCCGTCTCTCGTCCTTGGAGGTCTCGGTTTCTTCCTCCTCCTCCGCCTTCTTTCCGACCCTGAGAGCGGTCAAGGAGTGTGGGGTGGGGGGTTCCACATCCTTTTTTTTGGAGTTCGGGGTTTGGGACTCTAGGGTCGTTGGCTTCGAAGCCGTTTGGTTCGGGGCTGTGTGTGCCCTGTTCGAGAGCATTGGGAACGGGGGTCGAGAGAGTTCACTTCTTAACAGACACAGGAAAACTTCGTTGTGCTGTGGGTCGGGCATGAACTCGAACTTCGTGCCAAAGCCCAGTATGGGATTGGGGCAAAGAAGTCTCAAGGCAGCAGTGACGAAAATGTGAAGGACGCCAGTGCTATCAACATCTGTGGAGAGGGGAAAACGTGGTAGCAGCTACAGGAATTCCTTCTCTGCTGGGCCCTGCGGCTTCTTCTTCTGAATGATGTCGAGGTCCAAATCTGTTGCTGCTGCAGCCTCGGCGGTGAAAACTTTCCGAACTAAGCCTCCAAGTATGCGCCTGGCCCCGAAGCACGACACATCGCAGCTAGAGCGGCGCCCCTGCACACACATCTGGGCTTCCGGCGTGACGTGCGACGCCTTCCAAGCTGGAGAGAAGCTCGGGAATCGGAAAAGGTGGAGTAAGTACTACCCTGGCCAGCTCCAGCTCCGCCACAGCAGCAACGCGCCAGAGCGAACAAAGTCGTGAAACACTGAAACCTGCAGCCCGAAGTCTCCCAGATTCTTGAGAACTAGATCCTGCGGGTCCTCAGGATTGCGGACGTAAGACGTACCAGTCGTAACAGTCGTAACATGTGTCACGCTTTTCGCGACGTGGACTTGGATGCAAGGTGTTTGGGGTGCACCAGGGCCTTCCAAGGTCGAGTTTAGGTTGGGATGTCAGGGGGCCTCGACGCCCTCTGCCCGAAGCTGCAACAGCCGCAGCGGCTATGAGGGCTCCTGACATCGGCCTTGGCGGCACCGAATCTCAGTTCATGGTCCCGGACTTTGCAGATGCTCAGATGTGAAGGGTCGGGTCTCTCAGAATGGCGGCGGAGCCGGTTCAAATCCAGAGCAGCCTAGTGTTGAGGCAGCCAAGAGCTGCAGAGCAGGGACTTCTGTGGGAATTCGTTGTGGAGCAGCCACGAGTTCATGCTCCATACGGTGATCAAAGATGCAGCTTGCTCCTCTGCCCTTCTCATGCTGTGACTATATAAATGTGCATCTATATATATATATGTATATATATATATAAATATAGATAGATAGATAGATAGATAGATAGACGATAGACGATAGACACACACACACACATATATATATGTATGTATATATCATATTGAAGGTATTATTGGTTTCTACTCTTTAAAGCTTCGACCATCTCTCGCTCGGAGTCTCTCGCCCCTCGGACGAACGCCGGGTTCCCGAGCAGAGAGCTTGAAGCAGGGAGTTCAGGAGAGCCGGCGCGAGCCGCGGGACCTCGTTTTTCACGTCTTGGAGTCTTGGGCTTTCGGTTTCGACGGTTCCCTGGTTTCGGCCTCTCCTTTTTCATCTCTTTGCATGAGACGGAGGCCTGGCTGTTGGGGGTAACCCATCTGGGTGTTGGGTCTGTCCGCAGGTTTTGCTTCGCTACGTTTCATGACTTGTCCTTCGAGGATTTTCTCATCTCTGAGGCCCTTAAGAAGAAGCACACTAAAAAACATGTCTCGGATTAGGAAAGATCATACCAGAGAACAGCGCAGTCTCCCCTCCCGTGCTCTGAAGTGTGATTGCTGTGAACTATCCCGAGCGAGAGCCAACATCCCCAGCCCTTGAGCTGTGTTAAGATCTGAACGCGAAGGGCACAACGACACACTACGCGCCATCATGATCATAAGAGTACAGGCCATTATAGCAATAATAAGGTGCCGTGACCCGTAGCAAAAAACACACAGCCTAAGGGCCCTAAACGTCAGGCCGACTCATGAGCGGCCGAAGTCATTACCAATACGATTTTGGGGGTCCTTAGAAAACAAACTATAGTATAATGGGCCCCAAAACCCTATTCTAATTATGAAGGCCCCTAAACCTATACTAGACCTTTTTAGTAACCCTTGCAGGAACCCTTTAAACGAACCGTATTCTAATTACCAAGGCCCCAAGATTACCCAGGCCTGATCGAGGCAGCTTTGCCTCGGCTCGCCATACCTTCCGAATGGATCCAAGGAAGTGACAACAATCGAGGGATATGGATCCGAACCCCTAAACCCTAAACCCGAAAGTCCCAAAAACCTAGACCCTAAAGCTCGAACTGCAACCTCCTCAGCGGATTCTGTAAAGACGTGCGGCCTGGGGATTTGAAATCTATGGATTGCTCGTTTCAGATGCAAGGTTGAGGGCCTGAGACACCTTGTCGTAGGGTTTTGTGGTGCCGTGACATAGAAAAAAAGGCCGGTTTGTAAAGCTTCGAAGGCTTTTGAATGCTTCTGAGTGGACCTGCGCACAAACGTGGACAAAGAACGTACAGCCCGAACTTGGGGAGGCAAAGCCCATGCATGCCAGCGTTCCGGTTGAGTCGGAGCTTTCAGCTCTGGAATCCTGAACTCATTCCATCGTCCTAATCTGAAATACAAATCGCCTGCCCAGCGGTGGAAGGAGCAGCCACAGGTAGCACGAACGCCTGAACGGACTGTTTGGTTGTTCCACTGGGGGTCTGGGCTTTTGGCTCTCAGGGTTTGCGTTTAGCTGCTGCCATCACCACCAGCTGCAGAGTCCTGGCCTGCATGCTGCGGCCGAGAAAACAAAAATGGGAAGATACTACGCTGAAATCGGCTGCTAGGTGCAGTCTTGATCTGGAAATGCGAAACTGCTCGGGTAATCGACTGCCGTAGCCAGTGTGATGCAGCTGCTTGCTTCTGCTCTGCGTTCGTACAAGCGTCGTAAGGAGTCGTCGCATGAGCGGGCTTTGGCGCTCTGGCAGATATCTGCTTGTGTCACTTGCGAGCGATCATGCTGCTGAGCCCCAAAAGCTAATCGCGGCCAGGCCATCACATGCCACCATGCCAGCTAGCGTGCACACTTAAAACGAGACAAACCAGAATTGTCTGCCCGCAACACCCGAAGCTTCGCACAACACTTCTGCTGCCAAGCATTCTCTGCATGGAACATGAAAAAGCCTTTCCCTGTTTTTAACACCGAGAAGGTGCGCCATAGTTTTTCCCTCAGCCCAAATCCGAAAAAGTCTCAAAATCGATAACCATCTCGCGAGCTTCCCCCATCACTCCGCCCTGACTAGTACCTTCAAAGCGCAGGTCTGCGAGTAGAGGCTGCAAGGATGCTTCGGGCCGGTTCCAGTTTCTGAAAATAGTTCTGTTAGATTCTCAAATGAGGCTTCGCAGCTCTAGACTCAAACCACGTCATCGGCGATCAAACAGTGGCGAAGGCACGTCCTGTTGCCTCCTTTGGGTCGTGCTTTGCCGAAAGCATCCTGGCAGCTCGCTCTGCGCAGGTGAACTGAACGTGGACTTATCCACGGCAAAGCCGATGCAACATCCCAAAGCTCCTTTACCCCATGCAGCCGATCAGCGTCTAGCAAGAAACCGGTCGCCTCAAGTTCTGTGACATCAAAAACGTCGCCCCAGCCGGACATGGCTTAGGACAGATTCCGAGATCTCGCCCCGAAACTCGCAACCCGCCGGAGTCCTTTGGCTCGGCTCCCTGCAGCGGCCTACCAAGACTGGGGCTCCTTTCCACTAGCGTCACACTGAAGCCACAAGGGCTCTGGCCTATGACAAAAAGGTACCGGTGGTGCCTGGGGCCGTTGGTAGGTTTATACTCTTGCATAGCTCTAGGTCGGGGATACAGGCTTCAGGGCCAAAGGCTTCCAGGCGGTTCTTTTTTTTGCGAAGACTGAGCGTGCTCTGCAAATTCTGCACCTCGGACCCGGAACACACTTCTTCCTTCTGATGGAATCTGGCCAGCTGGCGCAAGACGGCTGCGCCTCCTCGTTTCTGCAAGATTTGTTGGCTTCTCCGCCTTCTCTGCTGCCCCTGCCACAGAACAAAGGTAAGCTGAGACTGGAACAGGCGCTGGGTGGACATCCCAAGCACTGCAACATTCTTCTTATCTCGTGAATCCCGGGGAGGCTTTTTGCAGGTTCGAGTCTGCCGAGACATTTCTTGCACAAGGTTTCTCGAGGCTGGGAGACTGGGTGGGTCCCTGCGGTCCAACTCTGTGAGTCGGGTGAATCGGCTTGTATCTTGGTCTGAAATCATGCCAGAAAGTTGTATAAGGACTCATGAATCTTCAAGCAACCGCTCAGGCTCAAGAGACTCACAAGTAACCTATTGAAAAACCTGAGCCGTAGAACAAAGCCTTACGAATTGCTGGAATCACCTCAGGAATCCCTGTCGATTTACGCAGAGGCCTGTTTTTGATGGTTTTAATCCAGCAGTATCCATTGCCTGCCGATTCAGGCACACAACATAACTTGCAAACTCCATTACACAAAAATAGTTTGAAACATCTAAATCTAAGCATCTTCGGTGGACAGAAAAACGATCTATGGAAGCATCAAAGAACACCGCTCAACAGATGATAAAGCTCTGTTTGTAGTTTCGGTGAGTGTTGCCCATGGTGAAACGCACCACAGGACCTAAATTATAGGTTTTTGGGGATGTTAACTTTAAGGGAAAATGGCAGCGGGGAATGTTCCTTTTAGGGAACAAGGGCAGTAAGAGCCCCTTTTGGAACCTCAAAGGATGCCTCGAAGCGTTCGGGCCTTCGGCTACTTGGAGTTATAAGTAGGGTAACTATACTTATCACCACCCCTATTAGGGCACTTATAACCCCACTTATAGCTAACCCTAAAAACCCCATAGAACCCTATTGAACCCTTTAAAGGAACCCCATATTTAGGGGACTTATAACTGCCCCTAAACCCGAAACCCTAAAAACCCTTTAAAGGAACCCTTAAAGGAACCCCATAACCCCACTAAGAAACTGCCCCCTAAACCCAAAAGAAACCCCTGGGCCTTCTTCGGCCAGGGACTCGCCGTCCGCTGAAACCGCAGCGAGCTCCTGGAGCGGCCTTGGAGCTGGGAAGGCTTTGGGGTTTTACGGGACTTGTATGAGGGTTTAAGGGGGTTTGTATAGGGTTTAAGGGGATTTGTATAGGGTTTAAGGGGTTTGTATGAGGGTTTAGGGGGATTTGTATAGGGTTTAAGGGGTTTGTAGAGGGTTTAAGGGATTTGTAGAGGGTTTAAGGGGGTTTGTATAGGGTTGAAGGGATTTGTATAGGGTTTACAGGATGTTTTTAGGGTTCGGGGTTTAGGGTTTAGGGGATAAGGTATAGGGTTTAGGGCTTAGGGTTTAGGGGACAGGGTCTAAGGGATTTGTATAGGGTTTGCGGTTTAGGGTTTAGGGGATTTGTGTAGGGTTTGGGGTATAGGCTTCGGTTTTGGGGCTCAGGGTTTCTGGTTTGAGGTTGGCAGGTTTGCAAGGGTTTGGGTTTAGAGGGACGTGGTCTATCCGAAGCGGATGGATCTAGCTGCTCAGTTGACCAGGGAACCCTCTGTCAGGCCCAGGCTATCTGAACAAGTTCAGCACTGGAAGCCGTTCTGCTATTGTTTCTGACTTCTCAGATCCTCTCATGTCAGGAACTTCACTTAAACTGCCGCACGTGTCCTGCTTTCAGTGCGAAGCGCTGGTTACGCAGGTATGGTAACCGGCAGAAGCCAATCGTGCGTCTTTGTCTCTGTAGTCACACCAAAGGCTGCTGCTCCGTGTCTCTCAGATGCAACCTTACATGTCCGGCGCAATGGCAGATTCTTGAGTGCAGCCTCTGCACCAAGTCGGGAGGTTCACAGCTCATGTGAGGTGCTGTGCTTTGGGTATTGAGCAAGGCAACGGTAACTAGAACATGCCTTCGCTTCCGGATATGTAAGCGTTTATGTACATATGTATGCACATATGTATATATATATATGTAAGTGTATATATATATAGACACATACACACACATCCATACATCCATAGATCCATACATCCATAC
>CAJNJA010008616.1:0-10646 GCA_905231915.1 Symbiodinium necroappetens
GCGTGCGCGTGCGCGTGTGCGTGTGCGTGTGCGTGTGCGTGTGCGTGTGCGTGTGCGTGTGCGTGTGCGTGTGCGTGCGTGTGTGCGCGTGCGTGTGTGCGTGTGTGTGTATATCTACATATGTAGATACGAGTGGGCATGGGTGTGTACACACACACACACGCACGTTTGTACGTACTTTGTGGCTTGTCAGACATGGTTTCTCATCGTCTCCCAAGCATCAGCTTGAAATCTGGCTCACCCGGAGTTACCTTTGAAAAGAATGGCACACGATACTGAACCTTAGCCGCAGCCTTGGAATTTCTTTTCCTGCCTCCACCATCTCTCCACACCGCGCCAGAAGCGTCGCAAGCTTCTCGAGGCTCAAGAGGCTGTCCTCAAGGCGAGGCATCGGTTCTTTGAAACCTTCGTTCATGAAGTCGTCACCTTGTCCGGAAAAGCGCACAGGAAAAGGCTGAGACAAGCCAACCTTCGTGGTAAATCTCCATGCAAAGTGTGGGTTTGGACCCACATCGTCAGGGCTTCACCTCCACGTGGCCAAATCATCCAAGCCACTGTGTGAAACGGGCCCTGCGCATAGTATCTCGCCTGGCACGCAGCTCGTGCGCTGGCAGTCTGCACATCCGACTTTTCCACTGGCTGGTCGCCCGCATGCTATTCTAAAGCTGTGTTTCCTGCGGCTGCAGTGCAAACGCTGAGAGCCCAGAGCCTCGTACACTCGTCGCCGGACAGCACGAGCCTGGTAAGCAAAGCTCATTTGTCCCGTGAAGGCTCCATGATGATCGTCCCACCGCACAGCAGGAAAACGCGAACAGTAGCACACAGCATCCGAAAGGGAAGTGACTGCGAACTGTGGCTTGCTTCAACAGCTCTGCCAGAACCCGCCCCGCAACTTCGAACGACATGTCATGGAATCCCATGTGCTTTGCCTCCTCCATGCGCGAGCCCTCCTCTTCCAGCGAATCTGCCTGCGCCATCAGCCAGTCCAGGATACGATAGGGACTACGAAGCCGGTTGTATGGCAGATAGAGACCCCTCTCGACTTTCCAGGATGCTGAGTGGTTCCGGCCTGCGCAAAGGAGAAGAAAAGTAGAGTGCTTTTTTGCGGCACGAATCGACTGCCATCCCTGAACTGCTCCTGCCGCCCAAGTGCCAGATACTCCTCCGCGGTGATGGTGTCGGGATGCTCAGGGCTCAGATCCTCCAGCGCGCTCTCGCAAATCTTTGCTCAAGCTCAAGGTGTTCTGCAACGCTGCGCTGTGCGAAGTCAGTGCTGATCGGCGAAGTGATTGGCGAAAGTCTACAACCGTGCCAATGCATATCTGTCTCTGCCGTGTTTGCTCAGGCACCTTCAGACTTTCGCGATTATTGGCAAGCACTCTATGGGCTTAGGCGTCATCCTACAGAAGCTTGCTTTTGCACAGCCGGTGGCGTGAAAGAAAAAACGATCATCAAAAGCAACAGGGTCGAAGCATCCTCATTATCAGTGCTTTTCCAATCCTAACTCTGCCAATACCGCACCTCCAAAGCATGTGCAGTGCCACAACCCCAACCCTAAAGCCTAAACCCCAAACCCCAAAACCCTCAAGATCAACAGAGGAGGCCTTCTTGAACCGCGAGTGCACCTCGCGGCAGAGGCCTTCGGCCTCCCGGAACTGGCCCCGTGCCTAGGCCAGGAGACAGTCGAGTCGGTACCCCTCTTAAAAGAAAGAAGAGGTACAGTAAAAGCCTCCCTTTTTTTATGTTGGGTAGAATTAGAAGGATAAGGGCCGTGTTCAAGGGTTCATGAGACTGAGAGACGTGAGAGAGAACTTCCGAACAAACCTCTTGGAACGCTGCCTTCAATCCCCAGCAGTCTCATAGTCGGCTCCAAGCCACTCGCAACACTGCAGAGAAATGGAGTACACTGCGAAGGGTGTCGGGGTGATGGCCGCCCAACTTGCTCCTAACCGTTCGCGGCTGATGCAAGAGCTTTGTTATGTTGCTCAAGCGTGTTCGGTTGAGAGGCTTTACTGATTTGTCGTTTCATGCGTGCTGGCTGTCGCAGTCGTCGGATTATGGACGTCACAAGAAGCGAAAACATTGCAGCTAAGAACCGCTGATGCCTCGGCCTCCCGATCCCCCGTCCCGGCATTGAAGAAACCTCGCCATGCCCTAAAACCCCCCTACATAAACCAGAAAGGGCCACCCTGAGAATACCCCTTAACCCCACCCGTTTTCGAACCCCTATAACGACGCGGCCAACGGGAACCCACAGCAAAAAGCACCGAAACCCTTGCTCACGGTCCCCGTCCTGAAGCCCTCGAGGGCCTTCCTGGCCAAAGGCTCTGCGTCATCAAACTTCCCCAGCGCCTGGTTCAGGTTGAGGGCGATGACCCCTCTTTTGATCTGCCACCACTGGCATAGAGAAAAAGCACCCAGTATGATGACTGTAAACTATCTGTCGGTATTCTTACAGCAATGATAACAAGAACAGCCATCACAATTCAGAATATGATAACAGATTACAACAACATGATGAGTTTTCCGGCTGGCTCCGCATTTCCAGCCAGGGTGGGAACAGGCAACGGGGCCGGGGCCCAGAAAGGCGTGGAAACCAGGTTTGGACTCTCGCAACTCGGGCAGTGCAGGCGAGGCTGATCCGTGGTTCGCAGTTTAGGGCTTTTGGGGCTTAAGGTTTTCACTCTCGCAACTCGGACTCCGCCAGACGAGGTCTCTGTGTCCCACCATGGGGTCTAGGGTTTAGGGATATTCAAGTCTTAGAACCCAAGGACCTGTGACTGCTTCACGACGACGGTGATAGTGAAGTTGGGGCTTCTGGCTTGTCCTTCTCCAGCTTCGGACCCAGTCGGGAAAGTCACAGGGCTACGTCGCTTAAGCTAGGATTATCAGCGAAAACTGGACGGACCGGACGAGCTGAGGATGCGAGTGGGCTGATGTTCCTGAGCTCGTCACGTGAGTAAAGTGCGTAGTGCTAGTAAACGGGAGTCAGGAAATATGGCAGGCCGAACAATGAAACTGTAAGGTACGCTCAGCAATGCAGGATGCAGCAAACCTCCAAAACACCAGCAAAATTCACGCAGTTCCAGATAGTTCTAGCCCTCGCAAGTTTTCCCGAGGAATGGCGGTGAGCCGCGGTTGGGGGTGGCTAGATGCACACGAGCGGACTAGCAAGAAGCGACCAAAGAGGGATGAACCCTCGGTGAGTCGACGAAACTCAGCAAAACTGCAAAACTGCGGCGCGGAGCCACGGATTGCACACGCCTCAGGCGTAAAATTAAAATGAAATTTAAAAGCTGCACAAGCGCACAAGAACCCAGCAGTTGGAACCTTCAGCTCTGCTGGAAAGTCTGTTGTGCACCCCCTTCGCTTAGCACTCGGGGTATGATCATGATCGAAAATTCACATCGTTCCCAGGTAGGGAAAAGCGTGTCACTGACACCCAGCACAGCTCGCACCCGAGCAGAATGTAGACGTTTCCTTTGATGCACCAGAGAACTCAAGTTCAAGCGGCAACAACCAACAGCAAGACACACCAGCACAATGAGATGTAAGATACCAGAAATGATACGAAAAGCACACTGCTAGCGCTACTGCTACTGCTGCCGCTACCGCCGGTGCTGTTGCTGCTACTAGCGCCGCGGCTACCGCAACTGCTGCTGAACTTGCTTCTGCTATTGATTGCCACTGCTTCTGCCACCGCAACGACGACCACCCCTGCTCCCACTTCTGATCCTCCTCCTGCTGCTGCTGCCCTCACCACGATATCTACCACGATGACGACGACGACCGTGACGACTGCTTGAACACTTTGAGCGCTCGGCCGCAGCTACTCAGCTTCTGCTACTGTGCCGCTGCTTCTGTCCTACCACTGCTGCGACCTGCTGCTGCTGCTGCTGCTGCTGCTGCTGCGTCCCGACGACGACGACGGCGGCACCCCGGCGCACTGCCACCGCTGCCAACTACACAACGAGAAGAACCACCAACAACGGCGACGACGATGACGACCGCCACCACTATGCTAGCTGCTACAAATCCCACGACTGATCACCATGTTGCTATGGGGAGGTTCATCATGGTCATGACGATGTTCACAGAAGATCATGGAGAAGGGAATGCCAGTGACGGCAATACTTAAGACGACCACAGCAACTCATCGGGATAAAAAGAAGCACAACAACACCGAAAACAAGCAATTACGAAGTCTATCAAAGTAGTGGCATAAACTGGCGTGGTAAACTGACGCTGGCAAAGCATTTCCCGAAACGGGAAATCGTCTCCACACTCCATGGTTTAACATCTCAAGCCATGCCACAGCATCTGGTTGGCCTGCCGACGTCGAGATGTAAGCCGCTGCCTTGCATCGCCCGCATGACCTTGGACATTTTCGTGTCGAGCTGCCTCAAGTCCTTGGCTGCGGAAACGAAACGCCGCCGATTCTTGCGACTGTGCGCGGAACCGGCTAGACGAACTCTGGAGGCAGGATTGGCCCGGAGGTTCATTACCCACTTTCCGCCCCCAATGCGATGCAAAGTGCGAAGGGCCATACTTAAGACATATGACAGGCATCCGCAAGCATTGCAACTTGGTCCATTGCGCGAGCAGGTCCTTTGCAGCGCATGATGCCGTCCTGGAGAAGAGAGTGGGCATTGTTGAATCATGGTACTTTGCTGAGGGCGGTTCGGTTGAATCGCTCCAACCACTTGGTGTCGCCACATACTGGAATACTTCCTCCGATTCCCTACGCCTGTTTCCAGCATAAAGTCTGCGTGCTTAGAACATGCTCCAAAACAACTCGCGATGCGCTTCGTTGCTCCTCGGAAACTACTTATGTGATGAAGAGTCACGGAATGTACACAGTCGGGCTAGGAGACAGCTGGGTCAACAAATGCACAACGAAAAGTAACTTAAGCTGGACGGGAAGCAATGAACTCTTCGTGTGTAACCTCTCCGTCACCTAGGCTGTTCAGTGACTGGCCGGGAGAAAGTATAAACTTTTGAGGTTCGTTATACTAAATTACGAACCTGGAAACAAAGAAAAGTTGAAAAAGCATACCACTGAACAACCTAGGTCGCCATTGTCGAGAATGTGAAAGAGCGCCGCGCTCTCTGAGACCTTCGGCTTCAGATGCTCTCTCTGAGACATTCGGCAAAAATGCTTCCGATTTGGCACACAAGAAGCCAAACCTACAGTACAGCGACAAGCTGGACAGGAAACAAAATCAATATACGACCTCCTGAAAGCCATCCAAAGTAACCCTGTCCGTCATCAGTGGCGACCTATCAGCCAAGCAGCATCGATGTCGAGAGTCCTAAGCATGTGCAAGACAAAGTGTTCTTCATCTTCCTGTCAGGTTTATCGGAGGTCCTTGCGGCCCTCGCCGAAGACTGATTGATACCGAGCATGCCGCCATGCAGCCAAGGCCAGACACCAACCCCCAACTGCAAACCCAGCAATCCATCCTCCACTTGCATCAGGGCAGCTGGAAGTAGGCCACTGCGGTGGGGTTTGAAAAGACTTTTGCCAGCTTTTCTTCTGTGATCATACCATCGCCTCCAAAGATTCTTGCAGGATGTAGGAATCCGGGATAATCCGGGCGACGTCAGGCTGTCTATCGTGAGCTTACTGCAGGGACGAGCCCTTAAATCGGAACCACAGGATGTATAGAGACAGATAGTAACCGGCGATCATATCACGTTGAGGTGCCCGGACCGCCAAAAGCGCCAAACTCTAAGTCTAAGGCCTGAAGCCCTAAACACCAAGGCCTCAACTAACCCAACCCCGAATGATGCCGGAGTTGCGAGAGGGGTTCGCGGGAGAGGTTCACGGCGGGTTTGGCAGTGGCTCACAGTCCATTTTCGCCGTGTTGTTTGTGGTTAGAGGGTGTTGATGCCCGAACTAGTATCATGGCAGCCATTTACCGCATCTGCCATGCCGAAGCACGATGCGACTTGGCAGCACATACATGCCGCCGTGGCACAGCGCACAGAGCATGAAAACGTTTTGCACAGTATGGTATACTATGCTATCATGTTGCATTCTGTGTACTTGTATGCATTGCGGCACAGCTCCAGCCCTCTTGCGAACGGTCTGAAGCAACTTACCCGGATGCTATTTCAAGAGATCCACACGCTTTCCAGGCACGGTACCTTGCAGATCCCTGGGACTTCATCCCATCTCCAGCCTGAGTCGTCGATGGCTGCGAAGACATCTTCCAGCTTCTGTAAATATTCCGCCTTCTTGCGCAGCCGTTGAAGGACCAGGTTCCTTCAAGAGTGGACCAGGCTCCGACTTTACGTGGCTTCGTCTCGCACCACGCATACATCCCAAGCTGGAAGCGGCCGTTTGATTTAAGTGTAGGCCGGGTAGCTCGGCATCGTTTTGCGCTGCGTCCAGGGTGTCCTTGAGAAATATGGCACTTATCAGGCCTCGGCACGGCGGTTCCAAACGGAAATGGACGATTCTTAGTCGGATGAGTTGGGAACGCACGCAGGTTCTCACCGCAAGCCTGACGAAACTGAGGCGGGCTCGAATCATCGCAAAAACCTGGATTCTTCGGCACGTTGGCTGTTGGTGTCTCATTGCAAGCAAACCGATCCAATACTGATGGCAGTCAAACGCGTCACAGCATAGCGCCACCGCGGCACGATGATTGTGATATACACGAGGAAGAAGATCCTCGCAAGGTCTGGAAATCCAATGATGTCAAACCTACCAGTAACTCGTCGCATCCCCACGTTGAGACATGGCCAACGAACCTGCACTGATACAAAAGCTGCTTTCGGCACAAATGCGGGCACAAGCCGAATGCACCTCGTCCTTAAGTGCCGCAAAGTATCACGAAAAGGTGACTCACTTTTTCCATCACCTCTGCAGATATACACTGGTGACGACACACAACGTGAGCTATCGAGTTAACACATCCATTTCTGACATGCCACAAACAACAAATCAAAGTGGGTACCCAGTGATCACGGTGTGATGACACAGCCAAGCCCCGGACAGGTCGTGCGTTCGTAGGCCAATTCCCTGCAAAAGTCACCTCCTTACAGTTGTTGGCGAAAGTTGCTGAGGTGGTACCGTCTCATTTACGACGAAAGGGCCGAGCAGCAAAACTCGTCGTTTCAGCTACAGTACGGATTAGATCAAGCCCGCATTTGCACAACCGTGTCGTAGGGTGAGTGAATGTGGCAACCTGACGCGGGTTCACATTTGAGATGCATCGTTTCGCAAGATGCAAGAGTTACATCCACAGAACCACCCAACATCAGTTGTTGACCTCACTGCACTCCTTGTATGTTTCTCAGCCCTTTTCTTGCCAAGTACTGTCGGGCGGAGGTATATAGAAGAAGAAAGTAGAGTGCAGTTTTTTCAGCTTCGCATGATCCACGACAAGTGGTCCCTGAAACAGACAGACCTTGGAGGACTGGCAACAGACATGCAACATGGACTTATGGATTTCTACACCATCAAATTCGAAATGTGCTCGGACTTGCCGAAGAGCACTGCACACGTGGAACCTTGTGTCATTCCAGTGTTTGGAGCTGTCAGAGCGCTTTCTGCATGAGGTTTCACGGACGAACGCATAAGACTCCCCCTGTGTTCCAGCAACAACACAGAATCTTTTGCCGTGAGGGAAGATGCTCGTGCCGTGCCGTGGCTCTGAAAGTGACAACGTCGGACTGAGTGGGCAGGACTTTGAGAGATAGCACCTGCATCTGTCACGACGTCTCTGAAGGCTTTCCTTTACAAAGCTATGGTGACACCCACCAAGATTCGTAGAGAGTGTATGTGGCGCGGTAGGCGGTTCCGTAGCGGTTCCAGATCCACTGCCTGCAGGGGGGTTGCTTGACTTCAGTGAGCTCCGCAGGGCTTGCAGATACAGAATTCGCTGGATAATTCCACCAAGCTTCCGTCGAAAATGCAAACCTCACTCGCCACTGCATAACGAAAGAAGCGCAAGGGATGGGGAACCTTCTTATGTACGAGTTTACCTGAAAGAGCCTCGCAACCAAGATTCCTGGATGAAGTCGTCTGGCACTATGAGTCTTGGTGATTGGCATACTACGTGTTCAGCATCCACAGTAGTATGCGTTGTGCTGCATAGTCAGGATTTCCAGACAAACCCAAGGCTGGCTTGAATTGTCCAGGTTCCCGGCCTATCAGCCAGAGATGCCGAATCATCGAGAATGAAGCTGCGGAGCAGGTTGCCAATAAGCAGGGCACCCATACAGATGAACATGCCAAGGACAACCAGGGACCTTACTTTCACGGCACTGAGCACGAGGCACCAAGAGATGGCTCAGAAGTTCCAGCCCCTGTGCAACATGCAGTAGTTTTTGACCAAGGGCCATCCAAGGGATGGCAACAGGCTGGAGCAAGCCTGCCGAGCTCAGGCACTGATCTTTCGGTTTCGGACAGTTTGGACTCACACGATGTGGACAAACTGGGGAAGTCACTGTCCAGAAGATCAGTGCTCCAGGTCTTTGCCACTCCACGGAGGTCACAAAATAAGTCCGACAGCTTCATCCAATGCACACGCAGATTTGGATCGGTTTTCGACACAGTGGCTGTTCGGTCTTGCGGTCTGCAGTGCTCTTCGGGCCCATTGCTCCCACGGCCTTGGCAAACAGCCGTAGACCGTCGAAGAAGCGGAAAGTTCTCCTCAGTCTACATCTCGGGACAGCGACTGCAATACTATGGAGCACTTTGCCGCGCTGTTGACTATTCGTCCTTTACGGCGCTGGAGAGGCTCCAGTTCTGTCAGGCTCCAGACCCCTCCCGAAAGCATCGAACCGAAGCGGAGAAGTGCCCACAAGCCAAACTCGATCAAGGTGCAAAACTCGGATCGCTCTAAGAGACTTCAGAGTCCTCAGCGAACGGACCTCGCAAGCTTCCGGATCGAGGGCTCTGGCCGCACATGAGCTGCACATCTCGTGACTGAAAGAGTCTCTACAGAGCCGAGATTTTCGTAATACTCCAACCTATTATATGCAACATCTTTCAATACAACTTGCAGATTTCAGAAGTGCCAAACTCATGGGGGCGGAGCCATGTCTCCCTGCCCCTGGCTCTCGTCGTTGGCCATGGCCAAAGGCGTGAGCATGTACATGTCCTCGGCAAGGCTGCGAGATGCGGAAGCCCAAAATTCGAAGTCCGACCAACCAGTCTTGGCCAGGACTCCACCAGGCTCACAAGCACCAGGAATGCATCGAACCTCAGCGGAAGTCAAAATGCCCTGCCTGTGAGGTCAGCACCGACTTTTCTGAGCCTCTGGACTCGGGCAAGGGCAGCGCACACGAAATAAATGTGCACTTGGACACAAGACAAAGGTGTGCATCACATAAGCAAGGGTCCAATTGTGTGCAACAGAGTTCTGAGCAATTTGCTAGCTATTGATGTATGCTTTCCGAACATCAATTCTTGACCTCCATTATCTGCAGAACAATAGCCATGAATCAAGCCCTAAGCCCTGTAAGCAACGTTTACAACCCGAATCAACCCTTCCGCTGTTGAAGCCCTTTATCGCGTTCAGGAGCCAGTTGGCCATGTCCTTGATCCAGTGACTACGCTCGGCATAGATCCGAAAGAGCAGCTCCAGCAAGAAAAGGTAGACCTTGACTTCGCGCATATCAGGACTTGACACTCACGCTTGTAGACACCCTTGATTTGCGACGAAGGCCGGATACCATAGCTAAAATAAGGCCTTGAACCTGCAACGGCAGGGTCACGACCACTCCCAACCCGAACAGACTCCGAACAGACTACGAGGTCCAAGGCACGAAAACTGCATCCATGGCACGGAACACTGGCTCCACCTGAAGCATGGACAGCACGTGCAGCGTAAACAAACCAAAAGCCGATCACGCAGAAAGATCCCAAAACACCGACCAGGCCACTTCGTCGAGACGAGGGCCTTCACTGAGGCCGACAAAGACACCTCAGCTTCGCCAGGGTCGTCGGCTGAGCCAAGCAAAGCCCAGAGAAGTCTCGGAAATCTCTCTTCAATCCCAGCGGCCTGCTGCTGAGCCCTCCATCTCTAGCTCACACACCATCACCAAGGCATTCCTTGCATTCTGCTGTCATAAGGAACCAGGTATTCGGCATCGCAATATGCGACGAGCGATAGGCAGTGCTGGCGAACCGCTGTGTGGGTACAGTAACATCCTCAATCTGCAAAACCAACTCACACAGGCACGTAACCTCTCGGGGTGTCAAACCGGCGAACCAGCTATGACTACAGTCCGGAAGAAGATAACTTCTTCCATCTTCCTCGGCGTAGTCACCGTGCTGTCATAGTGCTTCGCCATCCTACCGTTCTACGGTACCACTCCGACTCCGACGACGACGACGACGCGACCACCGGCACCGCCAACACAAGCAGCATAAGCATACCAGCACAAGGAGCGGCAGTACCTCCGGCACGACACCACGACGAGCTACGTACACTATTGCAAGTACTACGGGCTACTCCTTGCTTGCAGCTACTGCTGCTAAGTCTGCCGCGCCGGCGGGGTCGCTACCTGCTGCAGTGTCCGCTGCTGTGGATGCCCTGCCGGCTGCTGCTGCTGCTGCTGCTGCTGCTGCTGTCCACACCCCACCCCCACCACACACCACCCCCACCACCACACGTCACCACACACCT
>CAJNJA010008617.1:160-15338 GCA_905231915.1 Symbiodinium necroappetens
TAAGGGTTTAGGGTTTTAGGGTGTAGGTTCTAAGATGTTCTTTGAGGGTACATAAGGGCTTCAGGGTGTAAGGCTTCGTGATTCAGGGGGTTTGTCGTTGGTAAGGAATTGAAAAGTTTTAGGGGAAGGGTTTAGGCTCCCCACTATTTCCATGGCCGGCAGAGCCCCCATACTTGCATCTCAAGCTCTTCACTTTTATGCCTCAGCGTGTAGGGTTCTGAGTTTATGGCTCAGCATTACCAGCTGCTGAGTGGAGAGAAGAAGCCCCAACACCCTAAACCCTAAACCCTAAACCCTTATAGATCCCTTTAAAGGAACCCTAAACCCTAAACCCTTATAGGGCCCTTTAAAGGAACCCCTAAACCCTAAACCCGCCAACACCCAGAGCTTCCATGGCAGCGGCCGTGCCGTCGAGCCGAAGCTCCCTCACACCGGGTCCAGATCCAAGGCGCCTGGCGGTCGAGGCGCCATGAACTGGATTGAATGGCTTGGCTGTAGAGGTGTTTTTTTTGCAAAGTTTGGGCTTTAGCCTTAGGGCTTTACTTGACGAGTTCAGGGGCTTTAGGTCTAAATGTAGTGTCTATAGGGTTTTCTCGGAAGGATACCGCAGGGGCGTGGACGAGGATACTGTAGGGCCTACTGTAGGGGACTGGCGGAGCGATAGGTAATGGGCTCCCTATGAATTCTACTTACTATGTTTAGGGTTTAGGGTTTAGTTTAGGGTTTAGGGTTAGGGTTTAGGGTGTAGGGTTTAGGGTTTGCACAGGCATCTAGTCGGGCAGCTTTCTGCAAGGTAGGATGTACCCGCGGCCTCCCCCGGTTCGATCAGCGGGCTGATCAGAAGCCCTGAAAACCCTGCCTACAGCCCTCGGAATGGAGGTTTCCATTACGGTTTGGGGGTTCAGGGTTTAGGGTTCAGGGTTTGGGGGTTTAGGGGTTTAGGGTTTAGGGGTTCAGGGGTTTAGGGTTTATGGTTTGGGGGTTCGGCGTGTAGGTTTTAGGGTTTAGGGTTTGGGGGTTCAGGGTTTAGGGGTTCAGGTGCCCTGTGAGTCTTCAGTTAAGCCCTGCGTGTTCTTTACCCAACCATACTCGCACCTGCGCGCAGAGCTCATTTTCACCCTCGAGGCCTTGTATCCATCACAGACCAGGCTCGGTGGTATTTCTACGGCACCAGTTTTTATCCAACCTGTCTGGACTTTCCTAAGGGGGAATGCAAGAACCTTGGTCTTTTGCGACCTGTAGTTTTGAAGCAAGGTTTTTGCACCCTAGAAGGATACTCTTGTCCCTCACAAGACCCGAAGACAGCAGTGGCTCAAACCCAAGCCCGCAATCCCAAGCCCTGAGCTGTAATAACCCCCCCAAATCCTCATAGAAGCCTTACCCTAAAACCCCCAAAGCCCCTAAACCCTAAACCCTACACCCTAAACCCAAAACCCTAAACCCTAATTCCCCAAAGCCCCTCATGCTGAAGCCTGCCCCGGGTCGGTTTCCGGGAAAGCCCAGGCAACGGAGAGTGCTTGCAGCCGCCGGTCTTCCGTGACCGGGTCTTGTAATTTGGGCTTAGGGTTTAGGGTTCAGGGTTTGGGGTCTGGGGTTTAGGGTTTAGGGTTTAGGGGGCTTGTTGTGTTGCTTACCGGTGGATTTCTGCTGGTTTCTTCAGGGTTTTGGTTTCGATAAAGGGGGGGTGGTTGTGTGTATAGGGGGGTGTTCTCTTCAGATGTCCTGGGGTTCGAAAAGGGTGCTAGAGGGGGTTTAGGGTCAGGGGGTTCGGAGTGACGGGGTTTATCTCAGGTTTAGGGCAAGTTTAGTGTTGCGGGCTTTTTGCTTTTAGTGGTTTCGGGGGTTTGGAGGACTGGGGTTATAAGAATGCTGGGTTCTTTTTATGGAGTTGAGGCATTTCGGCGTTCAGATTCTGCAGTTTTTAGCATCCACCATCATTTCAGGGGATCCTCATCCACCCTAAACCCTAAACCCTAACCCTAAACCCTAAACCCTAACCCTAAACCCTCATTTCAGGGGATCCTCATCCACCCTAAACCCTAAACCCTAACCCTAAACCCTAAACCCTAACCCTAAACCCTCAGTTTAGGGGATCCTCATACACCCTAAACCCTAAACCCTAACCCTAAACCCTGTCATACAGGTTCTCTGATTTTGTCCCCTGGGTGTTTGTTTGGAACCTTCCTGGCTCTTCGCCTTGGGTTCGGCTTCAGGTTCTACCTATAGTCTCCATTGTACTTCCTTTTTTTAAGGATCCCAAAAGGTAACCCAAAAAGGAACTACAAGGGAGACTATAGGTACTCTCTTAAAAGAGAAGGGAGCTCGGGTGGTAAAATTCAGGGTTTTGAGGGCCTTCGGCTGTTGGTGATTCATGGGAACTCCTGGAAAGAGGGAGGTCCGTACCCCAGGGTTCCATCCCCCCAAAAACAAAGCGCCTCTACCCATAAACCCCTAAGTAGTTCCTTTTTGTGGCTTATCTTTAGGATCCTATATAAGGTAATCCCAAAAAGGAACTACTTAGGGGCCTATGGGTAGACCAGCAGTCAAAGGAGCCATGAAAAGCCGCCCTAAGCTCTGTCTCTCGGCCCTTCTGGGTTTCGATGAGTAACATAATATGATATACTATAATATAATATGATATAACATAATATAACGTACATAATATAACATAATAGGGTTCAGGGGATGATCAGCATTTGGGGTCGAGGCCCGCTCCGAAACAGACCCTGAGGACCCTCATGTATGTAGTTCTCTAAATTAGGGTCCCTTTTTAGGTCCCCCAAAATGCTACGGCACCCTTTTAAAAAACGGACGCTAGAAGGGACCCTCATGTAGAGAGCTACCCATGTTAGAAGCCTGAAAAAGTATAACACCATTCGGTGGGGCTTTTTTGATCACAGCTCTGCGACAATTAGCCTCGAAGCATTGCTCTAGCGGTTATACTGAACCCATTAAACCCTAAACCCTAAACCCTAAACCCTAAACCTTCAAGAAGCCCCCTGAAAGGAAGCCCTAGAGCCCGCAAAGGTGTAGGACATCCCGCGGCCGAGATGGCAGCCCTTGCTAAAGCCTTACAGCCCTAAGGGTTTGGGGTTTGGGGGTTTAGGGTTTAGGGTTTAGGGTTTAGGGGTTTAGGGTTTAGGGGTTTAGGGGTTTATTGTTTCTAAAGGTTCGAAAAACCCCCACTGACAACCCTCTAACTCTAAAGCCCAAAGCCCCGGAACCCGAAATCCTCAAACTCACAAAGCCCTAAACCCTAAACCCCAAACCCTAAGCCCTAAACCCTAAACCCTAAACCCACCTACAGCTCCAAGGCGGCTGTTCTCCATCCCGTGGATACCAGCCTCCTTGCCGTCTGCCTGGAGTGGTCCAATTGGGGAACTCTTTTTGGGGTTTAGGGGGTTTAGGGGGTTTAGGGTTTAGGGTTTCTCTAAACTGTTCGGCCTTACATCTCCGGTCTATTGCAGAAAGCTTGAATTTTTTGGAGTCCGGTCATTGAAGAAGAGAGAGACGGTCTACGTACAGGTTCCCGTCGTTCAGGTTGCGCTTGTCTCACGTCGCAGCATTTCCCACCCTGACGTCCCCAAGCCCGAAACCCTGACCCAAATTCCAAGAGTTTAAAAAGCCCTAACCCCTAAAAGCCCTCTTGAAAAGCACTAAACCCTAAAAGCCCTCTTGAAAAGCCCTAAACCCTAAAAGCCCTCTTGAAAAGCACTCTACCCTAAAGGCCCTTCCTCCGTGTGCCCGTTGCGTGCCGAAGCGTTGCGAGGCCTCAGGCATGGGGCAACTCGAGCTATGCATTACGCAAGTGTGTACCCGGGTTTAGGGTTTAGGGGTTTAGGGTTTAGGGTTTAGGGTTTTAGGGTTTAGGGCGAGCTCAACACCACCTGACTCAACGAAAATTAAACTAAAGGTTTTTCTTTCTTAAAACCTTGTGTCCCTCTACAGAGAATGTGGAAGACCCTGTAAGCCACTTTCACACCTGCTCGAACTCTGACACCCGTATTCAAATCCCCAAGCATAGGAGAGATGAGTTCTCAAATTCATGGGGTGATATGGGTCTTCTGTGTGTTTAGGAGCTAGTGTTTCGGGTTTATGATGCCTTCAGCCCCCAAAAGCCCCTAAACAACAAAAAAAGAACGAAAAAACTCCCTAATCCCAAAACCCAAAGCCCAAGAAAACCCAACAGCCCCCGAAGCCTCGAAGCGGGCCTCCGAGCCCTTAAAAAGGCCCCTAAAATTTAAAAACCCTAAAAACCCGTAAGAACCCTTAAAACACTAAAACCCCTAAGAAACCGCTAAAGCATCCCCTAAAAACCCCAAACCGTGGCTCCGGAAATTCCCAGCCGCAAGGGGCCCCCCAAACGCCAACGCACCGCGCGGCCCTGAGGTTCGTGTGGCCTTGCCGGTGACTGGCTGGGACAGCCTGCTGAAGTTCCGGGCTCCGGGGACGAACTTTTGAGGGGTTTGGGGGTTTGGGGGTTTAGGGGTTTTAGGGGTTTTAGGGGTTTAGGATTTTAGGGGTTTTGGGGTTTAGGGGTTCAGAAAATTATAGATTAGAGGGCTGGGGGTTTAGGGGTTTAGGGGTCTAGGGTTTAGGGTTCTGGAGGGTTTGTAAGGCTTTATGTGGGCTGTATACAGTTTAAACAAAACTGTTGTTTTTTTGCAAGTTGATGTGAACCCGTAATGTTCAAGCCCCCTTGCCTGAAGGGTGTTACTATTGGGATCCTTATTGCTGTCGTTATGAAGGAAAAAGATTTTGGATTTGGGGTTCAGGGTTTATGGGAAGGGAGAGGGATGTTTATCAGCGGGGCTGTTCTTCTGGGGTTTAGGACCCAAGTGCGTGTTTAAGTGGGAATGCGCAGCTGAGATCAAGCCCGGTGAGAAATTGGAGAAGGCACGGCGTGGAACTGGCGGTTCAGGGGGCTTGCAAACCTTCTAAATCAGGAACTCAAAACCTCAACCCAAGGTTCTGTAGCACCAATCCAAACATCCTGAAACCGAAAATGTAAGCGATACTCCGAAAACCGCATTTGGCCCGACTTCAATGAGTCAAGATTCACTGCCCCTGTTCCAGGGTTGAGGCCGCTCAATGTCTATGCTCAGGCTACTGAACATGCTCTACCAATCATACACCCTATGACCACACCGGGTCAAAAGCGATGTGTCGGATTGTCTGTGCATTGCGATTAATCACCATATCAACGTACTCCTGTGGTACGGCAGCTCCCTCGCCCTTCTATAGATGGCTCACCGTAGTTAATGTCCCTATCAAACCCTACAAACCTTTTGAAAAATCGGTATGAAGACTGTTCAAGAGCCAATGGCACTACTACATATACGGGTCGATTTCTTCGTGACGATGTCCTCTTATAGCCTCTTTGTAGCGACGGTGTAATCTACACCAAAGCCCCATTCAAACAATGAAGGTCCCTGTATTCTAGACCCTGCTAGCCACCGTTTAGAACCAAGCCTATCCCACTATCCCTCTCTGTTCCATCAATTAAGGCCCTTACGCATTACAGAACCCTTGCAGTAGCCCTGACAGTAACCCTTGCAACCTCTACCTTCAGAGTGACCTTCGTAGTCTTGCTAGTAGTTGTAGTATCCCTTTTGGAGCCCTTTATAGAAAAAGCACCCCAATGGAGCCCTTTAGAAAAAGCACCCCAACCCCACTGAAAACACCCCTCTGGAAGGTCCATGAGGGCGTCTCTCAGTCTGTTGAGGCTCTTGTGGAGAAGCTGCGGGCGCAGCCCTCAGCTTTTGTTTTGTTCGGAGGCCTGGGGCTTAAAAGGCTTAGAGTTTAGATTCTCTTTTCTTCAGACATGCCCTTACAGAGGAGCACTGTATCTTAAGGTGCTGGGATTGTGCGAGATTTAGGATTTGGGTTTTGCAGATTCGGCTCAGGGTTTGGCGCTGCATGCGGGATCCGCGGGGCAGTCGCAGGACAACTGTAGCGAGATCCATGCAACCCAACCAGCTGAATACTGAAACGGCTTAGGGTTTAGAGTTTAGGGTTCAATACTCAACAGAGCTCTCAAAGAGGGTTCCAACCAGGATCAACTAACAAGCCAGGCTGCTGCAAGAGAGGCGACTGCCGCAAACCTGCAGAGGAGTTGGCTTCGGAACCCTGCAACTCCACTCGTCGTCTCATCATCACGCACTCCTACAGATCCGCCGGAGTCTCCTCCATGCCCCAGCCTTCAAAAAGCGGCTGGACTAGTAACTAGTAGGGTCGCGAAGCCAAGATCTAGACTCGGTAGTGGCGCCCGGAAAAAGAAGGGACAAGACTTAATATAGGGGCCTTAATAAGTAGAATAGGGTTTGGGGGTCTATTATACTATAATTATAGTAAGGAACCCCCAAAACCCTATTCTAATTATTATAAGGCCGCTACATTGCTACTGGACTCCGACTGAGAGCCTCGTCTAAAACGCAGGCTTTATGGTAGGGGTGTGGTGACGGTATACAGGGCTCCTTTCAAGCATTGCTGAGTGCGTCTCCTGAGTCTTACTTTTTTGCGGAAACCAGCAAAATCAGGGTAAAAAGGCAACCGACCTCATACATGTCAGTCAGTATGTACCCTAAACCCTAAACCGTGCGGACATAGCCACGGAAACGCGCCACCGGAAGTCTGCTGCGCCGTAGAATTTTTCTCCGAGCGGCCTGCAAGGCGCACTTGGAAGATAGTGATCTGGAGAGCAACGATCGGAGATACGATGTTGCGAAGGAGGAGTGTCAGGCTCGATCTTTCTGCCTCTGAAGCCTACACCCTGAACCGTTTTTCCAATTTAAAGTGCGGTGTTTCAAGTAAAGACTGCGGGGTTTTGGTTTAGAGTTTGGGGTTTATGGTTTAGGGCGGCTGGTCACCTAGACCATGGGTGCTAAACCCTAAGTCCGCTCTGCAGAGACCTCGCTTATGTTGAAATCTTAAAACCCCCAAACCCCTAAACCCTCAACCCCAAAGCCCCTAGGGCTTTAGATCCCTGGAGCCTGAAGCGTACAAATGCCCAAGCTCCCAGGCTAGCAGAGCGATGATTCCCAGAGAACCCAACGCCGCGTAACGCATCGACAAGCTTAACCCTAAACCCTAAACCCATTCTTACGATGGCTTGAAGTATTTTATTACCCAGATCCGAAGCCCTTAGCTCTAAACCCTCAGTCGCTCCTCAAGCCTCTAGCTCCAAACTCAACCCCCTCAAAAAGCCGAAGCCGTCAACTCCTATCAAGGAAGAAAGAAATCCGAATGTACCGCTGTCTCTAGGAGCCTATGTCTGGTTGCTAAAAGCCGTATCAGATCACGTGAATAATTAGAATAGTTTTGCTTTAAAGGGTTCTATATACGGGTTACTATAAGGGGGTATTCTGGGGGTTTAGTGTATCTTGCAGCAACCTGGGTAAAAGCGACTGGAAAGCTTTCTTGCTGCCCCTTCCTCTAGGACCCTAAACCCTAAAACCCAAGACTCGCATCGGCTGAGGGTCGGAATAGTTTGGACATATTAGTATCCTCCTATGGTCACTATCGTCCCTAGCCCATGGTACTATCACATCACCTACTAAACCCTATTCTAGTGAATCCTAGATAACCCTTAAAGGGACCTTCAAAGAAACCCTGTTCGAATTACCAAGGCCCCGGTTCTACCGGAACTCGGGGTGCTAAGCCTCACACTAGAAAAGCCCCAAACCAGAACCCAAAACCCTGAAGCAAACCCTGGCCCTAAACCCCAGGCCCCAGCATCCCAAACCTCTCAAACCGCCCAAACCTCTCAAAGCCCTCAAGCCCTAAACCCAAAGACCCCTGAAAGCCCTTACTGCATCCCTTAATCGAAGCCGCGCAGGAACCCCGACAGGAAAAGATCTGATGGGAACTCTGCACGAACCATTAAAGGAACCACCAATTCCCAAAACGCTAAACCCTAAAGGCCCTAAGCCCTAAACTGGAAACAGGATCAGACTAGGGAGTGCCCCTGGGTTCTAGAAGGAGTCAGAATAATATCAATAGTACGAATGCTAGTGCCAAGACGAATATCAATACAGATATTAAAACGAATACTAGAATCGATACAAATACTAATAGTATTAATTAACACGAATACAAGCACTAACACAAATACTTGTACAAATACGAATACTAGTGCTAACACTAATGTAATACTCATACGGGTAGCAATACTAGTATTACTACAACTACTAATACTCCCAAACCCCTTAGCCCGAAGCCACGCCTCAGGCCCGGTTAGCTCAGTGGCAGAACCAGCTCACGGAAGCAAAGGCGACCTTTGCCTTTTTAAAGGGTTTAGGGTTTAGGGGGTTCGGGTTTCCCTAAACCCTAAACCCTACACCCTAGGGTTAGGAGGTTTCAGGATAATAAAGTTAGTTTGTTTGTTCGGTTTGTGCTTAATTGGGTTTCGGTTCGAAAAGCCGGGGGTATTTCAGATTTTGGTTTTGGGGGTCGAGGATCTGTTTAGGTTTTCCGGGCGGCTTTAAGGGTTCAGGGGTTTAAGGCCTAGGGTTTAGGATTTCAGTGGTTCAGTTGACTGGGTTTACTTTTTCTGTCACAGCAGCACAATATTGCTTAAAACAATTCCCTCCGTCTGCTTAAGCATACCTAAACCCTAGACCCGAAACCCTAAACCCTAAACCGCTAAGCACATAAGTCGTCATGCCTAAACCGTGCACGAACTCAAAAGCGTCCGGCGTTTGGCATTCAGGTGAGGGCTAGGGTTTGCAGCTTACGGTCTAATATAGAGCCTAAATAAGTACCAACACTATTTTGGCCACAAAGGAGCCCAAAACCCTAATTGTTCTAGAAATAAGGCCCCTACATTGGGGTTTTGGGAGAAATTGGGAAGACTGCCAGAGAGTTCAAGCTCGGCAGGGCGTCGTCAGCGAGGGGGGTGCCATTTTAAAGTCAGGTTTCTGCGGGACGAAGTCTGTTTCTTTTTTTTTTCGGACCTTTGGGCTTAGGGCTATGGCATAAACCCTAAACCCTAAACCCTAAACCGAGTTCATGGGCTTCGGTTATCCCTGAACTCCGGAACCTCAAGGTGGGAAGTTAAGGTTAACTTTAGGCCGTGGACTCATTCCCCCCCAGCCTGTCTTCATGGAGCCGACGCAAGGTGTAGGAGGTGTGACGAGGGTAATAATTAGGGTTTAGAAGTTTAGCAGGTATCTCCCAGAGGATGAGTGTGGAAATCATCACATGACAGGTTGGACCAGATCGCACAGCTCGACGCCCACTAAAGCTCCCACCCCAAAACCTATCTCCCAGGCTGCCACGATCCGTGCCGAGTCTGCAAAAGTCGAGATGACCAAATTGAAGGAGTCGTATCTGAAGGCCGGCAGTAGTATATGGTTTTTGGCTTAGGGTTTCGGGTTCGAGTAGTGTAGGGTTTTGGGTTTAGGGTTTCGGGTTCGAGGTTTCCTTCAGGGTTCCGTGTTTAGGGGCTTCCTTAAAGGGCTTTCCTAAGAACCAAGGGCGCGGTAGTCTGAGCTTCGAACCCGGGGTGCTGGATCGAGCCAAACGACCAGAGAACATCAGAAAGCACTGGACCGTCTCAAGACCTTCGACTGCAGATCCGTGTCACAGCGACTTTTGGCCTAAGGGGTTCAGGGGAAGTTTGAGGCTTAGTAGCTGAGTAGGTGACCTTTAACCTTTTTGGGCTTATATAATCCTACCATAGTTGAAAGGTTAACCTTTTTCGGGCTAGGGTACTCAGCCCCTAAGGAGGTTGAAGTTGAGAAGTCGACCTTCTGAAAAGTTGAATTGCCAGAAATGTCCGGAATGCGCAACTCTGCCGTCTAGAGTCTTTTCGAAACCAGAGCTCAGGGCCGGGCATAGGACCTACTGTTGATGATATAAATCCTGCATTACCTTTATTCAACTTAAGGGCCCTAAGCTATGGGAGTGAAGGTATATTCCTAATTATGGGTAATGCGAGGTTCATATCAACAACCGTAGGATGTTGAGTTTAAGGTTTAGGGGCTTGGCTTTGTTCGGGTTGCATCTTAACAAGGTTGTTGGTTTTGGATGAGGCGTATAGCGCACCGCCAACACAGCATTACCAATATTATAAGTACTAAAATTAAAATAATGGCAGCATAGTAATAGAAGTAGGCATAATAGAATACTAATTGTACATTGTGCTGGGGATTGAGAACATTTATTTTGTGGAAGAATTTTGGTAATCTTGACAATCTTGATCATCTTGGTCATCTTGCCCCACTTGCTCGCCGACTAGTTTGCCTTCTAGACCAAGATTGCAAGATTGCTGGCATTCTTGCTCCCCCCTTACAGTCTTGGTCTAAACGGTAAGCTAGTCAGCGATCAAGTGGGGGCAAGATTGCAAGATAATCTTGCTCAAATAAATGTTCTAAATTCCCGGCACACTGTCATTGTAGTATTATATATATATATGAACAACAATAATCATCGTAATTGTCATAGTAATCATACTAGTAATCAATAGGAATCGGAATGAGAATGATCATGAGGATGAGAATAGGATTCAGAACAAGACGCAGAATAAACATAGTATTAAACATAGTAATATGAATACAGGAAGAAGAAACATACAAATACTACAAATACTGACAATAGTCATCGTATAAGCGAATACTATTAGATGATAGTGCCGATTTCTCTTGGAGCGTTTCACAGCCCTCAGAGTACGACCTCAAATTCGAATCGCAGCCGCCTACAGTTACAACGCCCCACTACAGATGACAGAATAAGTCGGCGAGGGTCTTGGGTGCTACTTCGCCCACTTTGGTTGTGAGGTTTCTGTGTCATAAAAAAGGTTAGGGACGCTTCAGGTATGCTACTGCTACTCCCCCAGGCACCCAGAAACTGGACTCCAAACACCTAAACCCTAAGCCAATGCTGCCGTATAAGATTGAAAACAGACTATTCAAGACGCATTGTTGTGAAATCCTATCCTAGACCTCCCAACTACCCTCTTTTCTGCCCCAAGTACCTTCTGTTAAGGACCCTAAGGGCCCTATGAAAGGGTGCACTGGGCAAAGCCCGAAGCTTGCATGAAGGAGATCTTACAGCTCCGCCAGCAGCTTAGCCTTAAGCAGCTGACGGAGTCGACGCTAGGCGAGGCCTTGCGCGTTGACACCTTTTCTGCCTTTTCTGTACTTCCTTTGCAGAATTCAGGGCTTCAGGGTTTAGGGCTCGAGGGCTTTTTCGGGGGTGTTTAGGGCTAATTTGGGTCTTTTGGGGTTTTGGGGGTCAGGGCTTCCTGAGGCCTTCGGGTTTTGATGTGAAGCTCAAGCCTTTGAGCTTGCAGTCGGGCGTTTAGTTTAGGTGTGGGCTCAACCCAGCAAAGTAGGGTTTAGGGTTTAGGGTTTAGGTGGGGGCTCAACCCACCAAGATAGGGTTTAGGGTTTAGATGGGTTTGGGGTGGGCACCATTGGCACCCTCACCTCACAGCCAAATGTGAAGACGGAAATTAGGGAACCGCTCCATCCCCGAGCCCAGGAATTATACCTTGTAGAAGCCTAATGGAAGCCCTATATACCCTAAACTCCCCACCTGTAGTTTCCTTTAATCAAGGCTTTAGAAAAGTTACAATAAGAAGCCCCCCCAACACCATACTCTAATTATTAAGGCCCCTACATTAGGGTTTATACCCTAAACTCCCCACCTGTAGTTTCCTTTAATCAAGGCTTTAGAAAAGTTACAATAAGGAGCCCCCCAACCCAATATTCTAATTATTAAGGCCCCTACATTAGGGCTTATACCCTAAACTCCCCACCTGTAGTTTCCTTTAGTAAAACCTAAAAGGGACTGTCACGAAAGCCCAGGAAGGGGGAGGAGTTTGTGCCCGACAACGTGTCTCATCTTCCGCAGGAGCCGGAGCAGGTGACTCACGGATGAATGTGGATTAGCTCTCTACCCATGGCCCCTAAGTAGTTCCTTTTTGGGGTTACCTTATAGGATTCTAAATATGAACCATAAAAAGGAACTACTGAGGGGCCTATGGGTAAACTAGGATCCCTCTTATGGTGCCGTACTATCTTGGGGACCTAGAAAGGGACCCTAGTCTAGACCTACCCATGCAGAGGTGGGAAGAACTAGTAACTGTACCCCCCCTCAATGTCTGAATGCAACTATACTATGTAATGAACCCCAAGCTCCTGTTCTAATTATGAAGGCTCCTGCATTGGGGTGCAGGGCCTCCGAAGTGCTAAATTCTTCGTCCCAGGTTTAACAAACACCAGATTCCTACATGCGGAAGTGAGGCCAAGCAACAGCACCTCAAATTGAAGCCTCATCGCCAGACCATCATCGAGGGCACAGACAAAACCGCCGACGAGGTCAAGGTGCTGGAGATGCGCCTGGGCTGTTGTAATTCAACTGTTAGCATTACTCGTATTGTGATTGCCACGATGGTTAAATGCTGTGGCTGTTTGTCATTATTGATTTTATTCTTGTTGCATTTCTACTATTGCTTGTAGTGTTGCCACTGCTATTGCTACGGTGGATGGTAGTTATCATGCAGAACCTACCTGAGCACCTTCGTCCGCAAGGACCCATACGGGGCTTCCTTGCCACCTGAATTTCAATGAGGTCATGCAACGTTTTCCCATGCGTACCTGGACCGGCCCCCGTTTGCCGTGTTTTGGGGCTCAGTATTCAGATCCGCGGGAAGGCGGGGGACGGGAACTCCGTAACCAGACACCAGTGAAGGGAAAGCCTAAGCCCTAAACCCTAAACCGTGGCATCCCGGTTCCTGGTGGTCGTCGTGGTCGTGTTGCTCGTCGCAGTGCTTCTTCGCTGTTTGGGGATCTACGCAGGCGCCCTAAATCGACTTATTTCTCGAGGCAGTACGAGAAGGAACTCGACAAGCTGCGGAGGAAGAACACCGAGCTTCCCGTCCACGAGTCTAAGTTTAGGGTGTCGGTGTAGGGTTGAGAGAGTTTAGGGTCTGAGGTCTAGTAATTTCACCCCTTTGGGGTGCAAGGCTTTAGGGGCTTTGGGGTGTGCGCGGCTCGCTGAGATGGGTCTCCTGAGCAGCCAATCCTCGCACCCGGGACACTTGGAATTTAAGATGGCACAAGGCTTGAAGTAGCCCTCGAGCTTTGGAAGCCCTAGGCCCTAAAGCCTAAACCCTAAACCCTAAAGCCTAAACCCCAAACCCTAAAGCCTAAACCCTAAAGCCTAAACCCTAAACCTTAAAGCCTAAAACCTAAACCCTAAACCCAATAACTTCTTAAGCGCTAGAGCTTTGACCCCAGAAGCGAAAGCCAAAGCACCAAAAGCCCACAACCTTTGGCCCTGGCCCTACCCGAACCCATCGAAAGACTCTCTGGTTCTTAGTAGGGAATGGGGGGAATCGGTTTTTCGGGACTACCGAAAGGGGACCAGCGTCCGGCCACTTCAGAGCGTTCGGCTGAAGGTAGCTGTTGCCAGGTGTCCTGGGACTCGAAAATTGCTGCCCGACTCCTGGCCCGCCGCCCGAACCTAAAAGCACAGAGAGAGGCCTCTGCAAAACCCGCCCTAAACCCTATAAGCCCTAAACCCCGCCCTTACCCCAAGGCTCCAGTACAAGCTGAAGACCAAGCAGATCCAGTCCGATTTGCAGACGGAATCTCGGCCTGTCGCCTTCTTCCCAGACAACCCGCTGCCCATAGCCCCCTAGGTAGCTCCTTTTTGGGATTACCTTGTAGGATTCTATAAATATGAACCATAAAAGGAACTACTTACAGTAAACCCACAAAAGTTGGAAACCGGATTCAGGACATTTAGTGCTGGGATTCCTTATACATTACACTTAAGGATTGAGGCTTTTGGGTTTCCAACTTTTGGGCTTCTACTGTAGGGGCCTATGGGTACCCTTAATTCAGGAACACCACCCGACATCGTAGAGAAAGCGTGGATATATTCCTTGTTGGGGTGTGTAAAGCCCTAAACCCTAAACCCTAAGCCCTAAACCCTAAACCGTTCCTTGTTGGGGTGTGTAGAGAATGGGATGGGAGGCTCGCAGGTTGGGGGAGCCCCTCGGGCTGCGCTCGACGCAAGTTTCACTTAAGGGTTTAGGGTTTATAGGGTTTAGGGCTTATAGGGTTCATAGGGTTTCTGGGGTTTATAGGTTTTATAGGGTTTATAGGGTTTAGGGCTCGCGCTCGAGTAAATCTAGTGCCTGAGAGCATGTTGTTTTGTTGGGTCTGCTTGCTCTGGCTCGCAGCTTGGCGACAGGCTTTAGGGTTTATGGGGCTACCAAAAAGTATAGACTTTTAATTTATAATGGTTCCTTTAAGGAACAGGTCCAAAAAAGTACTCAAGTATGGTAGCTTTGCTTTGCCCGGTCTTTTCTATTCGACCATGGCACTGCAGGACCTCCTGGCCAAGCGGATGGATCTGAAGGCAGGCCAGCGTTAAGGGTTTTGGGTTTAGGGTTTAGGGTTTAGTTTTTTTTCGGGGTTTTTGGGTTAAGCTCCTTGCCTATAAACCCACACTCCAGGGAACGCGCGAACATGACCAGAACCCCAAACCTTAGGCCCTCATTAACAGAGCGGATGCGACAGCGCATCACCGCCCAGATCACTCCTGATAAACGGCCCGAACCGATAGTCAAGGCAGTAGTAGGGTTTAGGGTTTACGGTAGAGGGTCTGAGAGAGTTTGTTTAGGGTTTCAGGGTTTAGGGCAGATTTGCGCATTATGGCTTCGTTTCAGCATGTCATCAAGGAGTAGAGCGATTTAGGTTTTACCTTGGCTTTGCCCCAAGAATCAACCCTGAACCCTAAACCTGAGACCCCAAGCATCAGGAGACACCACCGATCCGAAGCCTATCCCCCTTACCAGAATTTCATGTTAACCTATAGGGTTTAGGGTTTAGGGGCTTAGGGGCTTAGGGGTTTAGGGTAAGGCCCCCTAGTGCTGGTGTTGAAAGCTCCCTTGAAGGAAAATCTACGGCCGACCATAAGAGCTGCATGCGGATGATGGCTTGGGGTGTCTATGTGCCCTCTCACAGCCCAATAGCAGCCTAAACCCTAAACCCTGAATCCCCCCAAAAAAACACTCACAAGACCCTCGAGCCCCTACAGCAACCTTTACAGTTTACAGGTCCTGAATCCTACACTCTTCCATCACCCCCGAGCCGTAGACCCTACAACCCCAAAGCCCCCCCAAAAAAATAAAAGCCCAGCACTGTTGATGATATAAATCCTG
>CAJNJA010008618.1:0-15337 GCA_905231915.1 Symbiodinium necroappetens
GGACGGCCGAACCTGGATCATATATAATGGTGGCCCTTTTGTCATGTCTCAGTCTTCGCACAATTTCTCTCGTGGTGCCTAATGATCATGTTTTGGCCTTTTTGGGTATTTTGCGATACCACGAGTTTGATGCTGCACCATGTTGAAATTGACATGCACAAAGAACACAGGCAAACTTACAAGCAAACAAACTCCGTCAATCATCTCTCTTCCTACTTATCTTTCTATCGGACGATCTATCTATCTATAACCGTATATACTGCATACATAGACTTAGACATAAAGCATATATACATACACGTACTCTGTATGGCAAGTACTGTTGAGTTGCTCACGCACCACGGAAGTCCAGGCGGTTCATGGAGATGTCCAGGCTGCGAAGGGAGGTCCCGTTCACGAGCTGCTCCAGAAAGTACCTGGTGCTCCGGCATCCCATCATCTACGGCTGCTCTGAGAGAGGGGAGAGAGAGAGAGAGAGCTGGCTTTACGACGGCGCACACACAAGGGGAGATGCTGTGGTTCTTCTGGCTGCTCGATGCGCAGTTGGCCAGGCTCAGGTGGCTCACCTCAGGTCAGGCTGCCTGCGGCCAGCGGCAAACAGAGCAGAGCAAGGCTCCTGCATTTCTGTTTCTTGCAATGAGCTCCCCGAGAAACTTCAGCTCCTGGCTCTGAGGTCCAGCTGCCCCACTCCCTGCCTCTTCTCTCTCAGCGCAGTCCTCCGCAGGGAAGCAGTTCCAGCCCAGGTCCAGCACCTGCAAGGATTCGCTCCGTCGCCCTCCTCGCTCCCTCGCACAAACCGAAACCGGAGCGCCTGCCTGGAGGCAGCTGTTCTGAAGCACCCGCGCGAGGCAGGACTTGATGTCCATGGCACCGCAGGCACCGCCCAACCTCCGAAAAGCGAGCGTCGAGATGCGACAGGGGCAACATCAAAATACTTACACACGCGCTGTGCAACTACGCACGGGGCGTTCTGCGGGTGCGTTGCTGTGCGCTGGGCCCGGTGTTGCTGAGCTTCAGGGTCTGGAGCGACGGGTGGCCCTCGACCTGAGCTCAGGAAAAAGAGTGACAGGGATGCAGATTTTGAGACGGGGCAAGGGAAAGGCCCAAAACGAGGGGCAGGTAGGCACGGACCGGCACGGACAACAGGCATACCTCCGTCCTCACCCATTAAACCCAAGCACAAGTATTCATCCTGATGCTGCGGCAGTCTCACAAAAAAGCCGCAGATTCCGCAAGCTCATCGAAACCTCAAGTTCAAGCAAAGCAAAGCGCGAGGAGGTGCACACCTCCAAAGCACCTACAAATGCACTGGGCAAGCACCCGATGCATAGAAAGAACACTGCCAAATCGCTGCACAGAAACACCGCTGAGGTCGAGGAAGCTCAGCTTCGTCGCTCCGTCTTTCTGAAGCAGCCTTGGGCACACGACAAGGCCAAGACCCAGTACAGTCACCATCGGTTGAACTCCAAGCCCTCTGCCTGATCAGCGCAGCTTGCGAATGTCTGGCAGCGTGCGAGTCTTTCAAGCTGAGCCTGGCAGAGGTTGCAGGGAGAAGCACTGCAAAGCATAGAGCATCTCGACTGCGCCTTCGGAGCGTGCGGAGGTTCTGATCCGCCAACAGAACATCCTGACAATCAGTGAATCGGCGTGTGACAACAAGCACAAATATGAAGGGATCTGCAACACTTCGCACCTGGCAGAACCGGGCGATGGTGGCATCGGACAGGAGCTTACTTGAGAGGTCGACATCCTGGGCGCCGAAAAGCCCGGGAATCGGAAGATATCGGATTCCCTTCACTCTCGCCCGGCCTCCACTTCTGCAAGGCGTCCTGTGCCGGATCGGACAACTCTGAAACATGACGCCCCGTTGGAACCGCCTTAGGCCGGTGCCAATTGCGCACAAGGTCAGCAGCTCCGCATCAGTACTCGCCTGACAGATCTTGAAGGAGGCTGCCGTGATGCAGTGGTCCGTGCAGCCTTTGCAACGGCATCCACCCTGCGCGAATGCCCGGTCACCTTTCGGGCGTCTGCATTCTCTGCCCTCCCCGGAGCTTCTCCAGCAAGCAAAGAGCAGACTATGGCAGTTCTCCGGATGCTAAGCCGTGCAAAGACCACCTCCACTCAGAACCTGTCCGAGCGCCGAACAAAATTCGAAGGCACCGGCAAGATCTGCTCCCTTGCCGCATAGGAGGCTTTCTGTGTATTTTCAGAAGACAGCTTTTTCTCATCGCTTTTAGCTGCCTGTGACATGCTCGGATGTAGTTCACGGCAGACCAAGTGGCATCCTGCCCAGATGCAAGGGAACATCTGAAGAGAGACAGAAGAAGAGAACCTCTTCGCCAGACTTGAGGCTCTGATCATGAACGGGGACCACGGCCTGAGATCACAAATCTGTAGCATGCCCCCCATATCCCTGCCCACTGCCACATCCGGATGCCTGCTGAATTGGTGGCAGATGCAATGGCTCCTCAAGGATCCTTTGTGCCATGCCACCAAGCATTCAGAAAGCCAACCCCTTTCGTGTCCAAGCGAGGCTGCGGCGGCTGGGGTGTCGGCAGGAGGCTCTCTCCTCGCAGCGCGCGCGTGTCTTGGAGAGCGGGCACGCTCTCACGAAGCAGAAAGCAGCGCGGCGGCGAGGCGTGGCGAGCACAGCACGGGACGCTTGAGGCTCCAGGAGCGATCGGCCGTGGACCGAAATGAGCGATGGGACCTGAGGAGTCGCAGGGCCAGGGCCGACGGGCTCCGACAGGGCGTGCCGCCGCCACATCACATCAACCAAGGCCAGCGCTCCCAGAGCTTAAAGATGCCAAACGTGGAAGGAAAGCCTCCGCAGGGCCAAGGGCATCCAAGCACAGCGCACTTGCGACGTTGCAGAGATGCGCTGCGCCTTGCTTGTCTCCTGCGCAGGGACCTGCTGCCAGCATGACGACCTTGGCGATTTGACGGCCACGCCGAGAGCCAGTCGCTAGAGAGGCACTAAGCAACTGGCTTCCTGGACGGAAGAAAATCTGTCTGCGTTGTTTCGACTGGCAGGAGGCTTACAGCAACATGAGCTGCACGGTATCTAATGTCCCCAGCACGACCGCAAGGATTCGAGCATGGTATCCCAACACACCGCCCGGACTGCCCGGCCTCCGAATGAAAAGATGTTTGAATGAGCGAATGCATCGGTGCCGCTGGATGTGAGCGAAAAGCACCCAAGAGAACGTCAGCCCCGCGAGCTGCTAACCAGGTCTTTGGCATTGTCGTGAAAACGTTTTACTGATACTCGTCGCTTATCGTCTTTGCCAGGCTGTGCTCGATATTCATATACGGGCTTACGACCGGACGCATGCCGTAGTTTGCATCCCGCCGTATTCGTGCCAAATGCTCTGAACATCGCGAGGTGCATGACGGGAGCAAGGCCTAAGGGCGGCTTTCGTGATTGAAACCACCACCTCGGTGAGCAACGGCATGCAAATTAAGCCTTGCTCCTTGACATACGCGTTGCAACGGTGGGGCCCAGCCCAGCTAAGGTTGATGCGTTTTGGCCTCGGCCAGCGAGCCACGCATCGATCCGGGAGGTGTGAACGTGCCCTGCAAAGCAGTAGAAGCGCACTCACTCATCTCCAATCCCCCAAACTTGCTTCCGGCTTTGCTGAGTTCCGTCAGTCCCCTACGACACTGCGATACCGAATCAATGCCTCGACCTGACCCCTGGGTTGTAAACCCAACTGACGTTTGCAGAAATCTTGCAGCATGTCGTAGTTACGGTGTGCAGACAGACTCCGCGTGCACTGATGACGCCTGTGAGTCGCCCAGTCCGAATACATCCGAATTGTGTACCCTCAGCTTGCGAGTCTGTCGCCCCCTGGCCTCGTCACCGGCGACAGCGAGCCTCCTGGCAGAAGCAACCGCCGAACTGCTTAGAAACCCTGCGGGATCTCTTCGCGGAAGCGTCGAAAGGGGACCTTAATTCTACGCCGATGGAAGGCACTTTCGGCTTTCCTCCTTCGCTCGACATCGTGGCATGTGACGAGCGGCATGTGTATTGAGCAGGTGCAACAGTGAAGGAGCCTGCGCCGCGCTTGTCTTTCTGCTTCTGCTCCTGAACAGCACTCTGAATGCGCTCTGAAAGCTCCTCCCCAGCATTTCCACTGTGGTCTGCACCCCCCCTTTCGCAGCCGCTCCCGCCGCTCCTGCCGGCCCAGCACCGGAGCTGACTTGGACGCTTCGCCTGACGCGGCGCGCGGATGCAGCAACACAGCGACATTCCGTTGGGGGGCACGGGCCTTTCCTCAAAGCTTGCGTCGCCGGCCTGACCCATGTCTTGCGGTGCTCGGCTGGATCCTCTGATCTGAGTCTGTTCCGGCCCCTTCTCTGTGCCGTGTGCGACGTCGTCCTGCAAAGTCGGAAAGACTGTTCCCGAATGCAGGAGCTTAGCAAACCTGTCTGCAATTGGTACACAAGACACAGTAAGCATCCAACGTTGTGTCCGTGCTGCGCCGACAGGACATTGCCTTGGGCCATGCGCAGATTTCCACTGTGCGAGCAGTTGCCGTCTAAGTCACATACTTCTTCCAGGACGGACCCAGCCTGCCTCGCGATTCCGTGGACGCACAAGTTGATATTGCTTGGGTGCGGTTGAAGGGTTGCAGTGCTGCCGGAGTATTCACACGTGGTTGGTTTCGCAATGCCACGTCAGGACCGTCAGGCCCTGGCTCCGTTGATGTCTGGAAGATAAAGCTCCGTCTTCGCCGGTGTGATTGGACGAAATTCACCCTTCCGGGTTCCTGGAGGCCCGAGTGAAGCCGAAATGATGAACATGAGGCCAAACGCTCTGGCCTCGGTGGAACACATCCCAAAATCCTGCACGCAGGAACCGAAGGATCACAGCTTGCGACTTCGGATCTCCGGCGCCTACTCGACCTGATGGGCTCGGTGCATCGCTTTCTGCATAGTTTCGAGCCTCGGCATGGATGTTCTCCGCTGCCGAACTCTAACAATTGCCGACAAAGTCCCGCAATTTTTGCGTTTTGAAGGCCTCTGCAACGATGGACTCTTTCATGGCAAAGGCTTTGGCCTGGCAACCATGGCACCGAATGCAACACGCAAATGACGACACTGTCCACAAAACCTCTGCCAACTGATGCAAGTAGTCAACCAGCTCGGCTTGCACACACATCCTCGGACGCGCTGTGACCCAATAGAACAGTAAACCACACGATGGTGACATATGCAAGGTTCGTCGGATGTATTGCGCATTATTGCGCACAGGTGCTTCGTTCTACGAATGCCTGTGGTTTCGCCCAGCAAGATCCGGACAAACAAAATGATTACAATAATTACAACAACCCGGGCTGCATGTCCTAGATTCTACTACATGTAAATATCGTCGGAAGCAAACGCATGAAATTTGGAGTTTGCAAAATGCAAAATACACCACAACCCGGAGCGGACGCCAGATCAACTTGTCTTGTCATTCATTGCTTTTCTAGCATTCTGGCTCAAGCCCGCAGAGCCCCGCCGTTTCACGCCCAAGGCCTATCAAGTCAAGGCATGTCTTTGCCAATGCTGCTGCACCCGCCACCGTGCGCACCGCCAGAGTTACGCGTATTTTGTTGAGCTTCACGTCTCCGATGTTGAAGCTGAGAACGGTCAAGCACCTCCGCAGCGGAATGCGCCCCAACGATGGGCCTCCGCAAAACCGAGTTTTCATATTACAAACCGTTCCTGCAGGGATCCGAGGAGTAATGCGCATACTCTTCGTGCTCGCCCTCACTCTGTACCGCGAAACGCCGCCTCACGCCCAACACTCACCAATGAATTTTCCGGAACTACCAAAAACCATTGCATTGGGGAATTTTTTTCCAGGCAACGGGCAACTCACACCCCCTGTGGCATCCTGTGGCTGCCGAAGTTGGTGAAATTTCGTTTTGCCCCTCACCATGCATCCCAACACTCACCAATTAATTTTCTGGACCCGCCAAGAATCAGTGAGGTGATTTCTAAGGAAGCGGCAAATCACACTCCTTGGCGCAGGATCTGCGATTTGTTGCAACATCTGGTCGCAAGCACCGCTTTCGCGGGCCCTGAGGGCGCGAAGCGAGTCGTTGGGCATGCGCCGCAGCGCTGCGCAGGCCGAGATCCCCATGGCAACACGGCAGTCAGGGCACGGAGTAAGTATTGTTTAGGAGCAACGACCTGGAGGTCGGGAAGTATGGGGACAAGCGGAGAGGGAGTGAAGGTGCGCAGCAACACGTAACATTGACCATCCAGGGTCGGCCTGGACGCAGCAGCAAACAAAAGCCACCCTTACCTACACACCCTTTTCCGGTGGCCAAGGTGGAGGGCGGCACAACACGTCATCGAAGCTGGAGAAGCCTATGCGGGTCACTAGGGAAGCCACTATCCGAAGAGCCTAAACCAGAAGGGTCTAAACCCGAAGCAGAGCCCGAAGG
The DNA here is from genome assembly GCA_905231915.1 of Symbiodinium necroappetens. Lineage (NCBI taxonomy): Eukaryota > Dinophyceae > Suessiales > Symbiodiniaceae > Symbiodinium > Symbiodinium necroappetens. The sequence goes on from CAJNJA010008618.1 coordinate 6,441, forward strand.
CACCGTCAACTCATCAGAAACAGGGCGCTCAGAAGAAGAGCCTAAACCAAAAGGGTTTAAACCCGAAAGGGGGACAGAGGGCTCAGCAAGCTCAGCAGGATCCGGATGCTCTAGTGCCAAGGCACGAGTCGCCTTAACCGCCACATTCAGCAGATACTGCTGCACCAGACACACTTCAGATTGAGTCAGACGTCTTAGCAGGTGCAAGGCCGAACTCCTTCAAGCAGTTTGGGAGCATCACCTCCGGGCGCAGCTTCGAGAAAAACTCTGCTCTGTCAGCGCTGTCATCGGGGCACTCCCACAGACGATGCGAGAGAGTCTCGAAGGAGCATCATCCACATCGGACACAGGCGCTGGAGACTGAAAGTCTCGACAAAAACAGCTTACCGGCCGTCCACTGGCCGCCAGTGAGGAGGGAAGGCCCACAAGCCTGGCCTAACATGCGAGCAACTTGGGCTGACCGAAAGACACCATCTTCGCAGCCGGCAAAGTCTTTGCGTCGATCTGCAGCTGCAAGTCTCCAAGCAGCACAGCGAAGAAGTTCCCTGCACAAGTGCTTATCAACGCCCCCAGCGCCAAAACGGACACAGCAGTCCCCACAGCGAAACTCGCAAGGACGCGCCCACGTGATCTGGAAGAAAGAGCAGACACTGTGAAGTTGGCGGACAATTCCGCTACGGACTTGGTGCCGCCCAAGCCAGATCTTTTGCCCAAGAGCGGCTGAACCAGGAAGGGCAAGCAAGGCACAGGCCACATTAATGGCATTCACAAATGCAACAGCTTGGGGATGGACCCGATGCAAGCCCGGAGGATACAAAAGAAGCTCAGCAAGCCTGGATCGCAAGCAGACGCGACCAGCAGGCTTGGGGCCACGCAGAACCGAAGCGACTGAAGAGACTACATCGGAACACTCTTGCTCAGAGAGAGCGGTACCTCCTTGCAACCAAAGAGCGCTAACAGCGTCACCAGCCAGGTCACTGCGGACCACAGAAGGGAGTTGGAGCACAGCCTGGCACTTTCTGTGAAGGCACTTAACACGCTCCTTAGCGACGGGCCGAGCACGACCACGCACACCGATGTCAATGCCCATATATTTCAAGACAGGGGCAACAGCAAAACGCTGCAGCAGAGGACCTACACGTGAAAGGACATCTGCACGACCACCAGCAAGAGCACGTTGGCACTTGTCCATATTCAAGGCAGGCCCAAGAGCTTTATCAAGATCGTCAGACGCCTGCAGGGCGCTTTCAAACTGCAAGGGGTCATCACCTATTAAGGGACGGTCATCCAAGTAGGTGAACCCAGAGGGTCCAAAGGTATTCAGGGTTATGGTATTAGGTGGAAAAACCAATCTCACGATAAATGTATCGAAGAAACCATCTCCTGAAAGGTATCAGGATTTATGTAAAAAGTGATGTGTTTATATGTACAGTGACCTCGAGGGCTGGATGTGATCTGGATGCGTTTTTTGCTCATGATGCACATGATGCTCATCTTGCACACGCCCGGACCCAAGCTCTTGACCTGATTTCTTTGCGTCCGCATGGCTCGGGTTGCTCGGGCTGCTCGAAATGCACCGGCAAAAGCAGCTGTGAATGACAACTGCACCATGTGCACCATCTAAGATCTTCGAATTAGTCGCATTCTGCGAAGATTCAGGGCATCGAAGGAAACCTCATACCGGGAGCAACGACATAACGAGCACGTTACCATGATCAGGAGTTTCGAAAAACCAAACTCATCAATCCAAGGCTCCTGGCATATACCCTTTTCAACAGGCTGCTTTCCAGGGTTCGTCGATGGCACTGCTTGGCGATGGCTGCACAGGGATTTGCCAAATGAGTACACCAACCCCCTCGAACCTTAAACCTTAAACCCTAAGCCTAAACCCTAAATTTTAAACCCTACCAAAGTCTACATGCCTTCGCAATTCATTGAAAATTAAATTAAAGTCTTCCAGCAGGCAGTCAGCATGACCGACTTCTCGACCCAAGAGGCTCACCCCTAAAACCTAAACCCCCAAACCCTAAACTCTAGACCTTGTCTGGACCGAAAAAGGTGTGTTCGAAACAGCACAGGCTGAAAACGACAAGTCACGAACAGCATTTCCGGGCCTTTAACTGTCCCCCTATAGGACTCATCACGGAAGGTGTGATAATATTTCGGATTTATGCCTGATCGGGCACAGCTGGGGATTGGACTAGCCGGTTCATTGCAATAATTGCATGCAAGATACCATCGACCGTCGCGAAATGGCATAGTTCTTGCATCGCCTGAGATTGCACGCGCGGATACTTTTATGCTGTATGCTGTTAATATTTGCTGCCGATAGGCGCCCAATTGCCTGCAAGAAACGTGCAGCTTTGGGCGCAAGATCCAAAGCCGTTCATCACCATCAGCTGCCATCGAAGCCAGTTTGATATAAGCCAACCCCATTTTGTCCTTAAGGCCGCATATGATGCACGATTGTCGTTGTCGTCCATATTTGTCGTATATTTGATCTATTTAGATCACTAGCCTGCAGCCAAGCCACGCAGGTTTCTTGAAGCCCGACCTTCTCCACATCGGACAAGTAGTGCCCGTAGCACTCCATGCGGTTGAAAAACTCCGCCAGCCAGAACCTGATCGTGAAAGCAGCCCAAGGCCCTTTGAGGACCCTCGAACACCAAACTCATATGCTAGTAATCCTGGAAACGCTACTTTCGACATCTCGTCCATCCGCTCGGTTCGCTGATCAGCAGGGAGCTTGCTTCGAAGGCTCAGGACAAAGTCGGCAAGCCAGGCCATGACCACCCTGGCCTTGATTATTATAATGCTCACGATGCACGATCAGGCTTGTCACTAGTACTAGTACAAGTACTGCACAGCATTCGATTCGATATATCCGATCTGAAGCAAGCGGCATTATGGCCCTTCATAGCCAGTTCTGCATACCCGGACTGCACATCTCTCAGCATCTTTGCACAAAATTCTGGTTGTGAGTGCCTCGGAAATTGCATCGCTCGTCGACATCACTTAGATTAAAACTGCGCATGCAGACAAGCACGCATGCATTAATTGCAATCGGTGCTTCTCGATACGGCGCTCCCGCGCCCATGTGTTGAAATCCTCGAATGCAAGGGCCAGACGTGCATTCATCTCGTCTTTGGAAGCAGTCCGGTCCGGTGCGACCCAAACATCCTGCACACAGGGGCATGCTAATCGGTACTACGATGCTCATGCAGTTTTTTTTATATACGGCCTAAGTACATGTACACATATGCTGGTTCATGGCTGGGAGTCCGGGTATTTCAATATTTCGAGCAGCAGAGAGCCTGCCACCCATTGAATGATTCCCAAATTCACTGAGTGGAGCGAGCACCAACGGCACATCGAGTGATGCAAACTTCGCACCTGAAGTAGATAGCCTCAGCACCGAGTCTACACAGGAATCGAATCGGCACACACACACACAGTACACACACATATATGCATGCAAGTAAGGTCGAAGTAAGCAGCATTTGTCTCCTCGATGGGCTTTGCAGCATGATTCGAAGCTCTCAACTGACCGGCGAAGGAGATGCCACAGTGGGGAAGGGTATCGAACATAGTCTGTGGATGTAGCGAAGCAGTGGTGGCAGAGGAATTTGCTGTTCCATCCGGTGGACAGATAAAAGAGCTCCTTCTATTAACCGCTCCTACTCACTTTAGCGTTTAGGGTTCAGGGATGATTTTGTTATAAGGTGTAGGGTTTAGGAGTACGGTTTAGGGATTAGGGATTAGGGCTGATCAGGGATTAGGACTAGGGGTTAATTTATTTATTGGTTTGTTCGTAGGGTTTATGGGTGATTATAGTCATACGAGCAACTCGCATCGACAATGCCAGGGAGCTTTCATGAACTTCCAGTCGGCCCGAATCTCCGAAAGAAAGCTCTTGGGGAAGGTCACTTTAGGCTCTGGGATCATGCACTCGTGAGCTGGCACTTCATCTGGTTTCAGCTGTGTAGCATCTAGACAAAGTGGGGCAGCACCGAGCATGCAGTAGTTGAAGGATGCCGAGATCTTGGCAGGATTCGGCTGATAGGGTTATTATTGAGATATATAGGTAGTACACATGAACTAGAAATAAATAAAAAAACAATTCTGAATTTCTCCTTGCAAGGCACCGGTCGCAGTAGCGCTTGGAGCGTAGCAAATCCTGTGCTCAGTGCCTGGCCATGATTGTACTGTATGCGCATGCTGGTAGCGCTAGCCGCTGGTACTATGTGGCATATGTGGCTTGGCCGATCCGGAACTAAATGTCGACGTCGGGGGGATTGTCTAGCTTTAATGTGAACGTTATATACCGCTTTTAACCCTTCAACCCTATAATAATGCCCGAAGCCCACGAAGCCCCCAATGCTCAAACTAATTATACTAATTCTAGGCATGCAGCCAAGTGACGAACCGTATCACTGCTAGTGGAAACCGTACTTGCCTAGAATCCAGGACGAGGTTCCAACTGATCACCACAATTTTCTCACCGGTGTCTGTAAAGCGGCAATCGTCTCCATGCAATCCCGCCGGCAGGATCATATCAGGAACATTGTTCGGCCAGGGCACTTGCGTCGTCGCATGGCCAATAACATGATCCCAATATTCCCGCAGGCCCTGCATGTCGTACATGTTTGTAAGCTCTCCGGTCTTATGCAGAGCAGCCACCAGCTCGTGAGGTAGGATGACAGGCATAAGCCTCGCTCTAAACCCATCTGACAACAAACAATTAAATAATTATATAGGATCTTTAAACTTATAACACATGGGTTGCTAGCCATAGGTTTATTGGTATAAGATCTAGATCTTTCTAGAATAACATTAGAGAGGATTATACCATGATCGGAACAAACATGGAGCTTTATTGGGTCCGGGATCCCATATAAGTACAATATAATGAATTGTCGGGCAACCTGTCCTCCACCACCCAGATACCTCGCCGCTTCACTCGAACTGGAACAGGCACCATCCGAGTGGGAACCTGCAGGGTCGAATTTTACATAATTATTTTTATATTAGGGATCCAGGGTCGGGGCTTAGGGTGGGCTAGGCGATAATTTTCAAGCCTGGCAGGCAGTAGTTCGTCGAAGAACATCCCGCTCTATGTTCGATACGTGCTCCCCGTTGCTCCCAGCACTTGCAAGCCCAGCGAGCATGCCGTCAGGTTGAACCCCATGGCTGGTGACGTCCTGCAGGGCAGCTGGGCAATATAAACCCCAACATAGAATCCGGATCCTATAGACCCGAGGCCCCTAATCCCTCCCCGAACCTGACCTGCGACACTCTAGATTTAGTATACGTATAGATCCCACCTCAGCAGCGGCATGTGCAACCTTCTGGGCCGAAGCATAACTGAGCTCCTGCAGGATATTTTAAACCCTAAGTATTATTTAGAACTTATTAGTATGCCTATAACCCCTAATGGTAAATTAGAATTATAAGATATCTAATCTAAATTCACCATTAGGGTTGGATTGTTAAAGGGTTTAAAATTTGGGTTTTCTGTAGTGTATTAACCCGTAGTATACATAATATATAACCCTAGACCCTCAACCCTGATTAAATATACCCATTAACTTATTATAATAATTTCATCCGTCCCACCCCAGTCGAGATCATTGCAGTGAGGCAGTGGTGTAGCTTACCACCGGCTCGTCGTCCACATCCACCATTATCTGCGCAGGGAGGGTAACGATACTGATAAATATTTTACAAGTATGCGTAGATCGACATATGGGCGTTGCAGTTTTCACATCCAGCGCTAGCAGCACTCATGGCACAGCAGCATCCACCCACTGCCAGAACTAATGCACTGCTTGATTGCAGATGTCGTTCGAAGTTCACACGACGACCTTTTGGTCGAGTGGCTAATTGGCACCAAGATCGAAGCAGCTGTGTCGCTAAGGTATGATCAAACGACGACTGGCCTGCTGCTGACTTCACTTGCACGGCTGCAACTCTGCCGCAGGTTGCAGTGCAAGCGTTTAAAGCCTAAAGAGGTTTAGGGTTTGGGTTTATAAATAAGTTGTTTTAAATATTCAGAGGGATTGTAGAGGGTGTTTTAATTTATCATAGGCTTGAGCTGGTGATCTAGATCTATGTACATATATTTTATGATAAAGGCTCCCGCTAATTAGCTGGGTTGAAGATGGCTGTGCATTTAATCTAGATATCTATCTAGAAAAATGATCCAGCTAGAGCAAGTACGAGGCCTAGGGTTTTTTGTCGTCTGGCTAGGGTGTACACCTAGGATTTGGGTTTAGTGGTGAAGTCTAGCCGAGCCAGTCAATCATCATTGCACACCAAACACAGCGTCGAACCGAAACTTGGGCACACCCCAAAAAACCCTTCGAGTGTTCCCAAGACACTCACGCACGGGTCACTGGGTGGACGGTCTGCTCATGCCTTTTTGGGCGCCGCCTTCGCCTTGCCCTTCTTCTTCGGCTGGGGCTCAGCAATTGAAGTGTTATTGGGTTTGGGGTTTAGGGTTTAGGGTTTGGGCTTTAGGGTTTAGGGGTTTAGGGGTTAAGGTTTTTTAGGGGTATAGGGTTGAGGGTATAACGTAGGGATAGGGTTTATAGTTTTGGAGTTCGTCACATTAATCATAACATTTAGTCTAGGATGCTGCATCCGAGATGCATAGGCCTGCTTGATCATTCTAACACCTTTCGTGTAATTTTCCATGCTCTTCACAAGGCCATCGAAATGTGGCTTGATGACCGATTCCTCCTTCGCACCGTCGATTAGCACGGCCTCCAGGGAATCCATCGCCTTCTCGATCTCAGTCGTGTACTTGTCCAGCTCACTGTTGTAGCCTTTGACCATATCCTCAGACCTTAGCATATATTAGCAAAGGCTTACAAATTTACAACTTTCCGGATTATTTTAAATATTCTTAATTGTTACTATTAGAAATTAATGAGTATATTTGAAATTATTATTCTTTTAGGGGAAAAGGGCTTTATAATATATATATATATATTTATTTATTTATTTAGATAGTTTACATCCCGACAAAAATGATGAGTTAATTATTGTTCCTAGGGCTAGTAACCCCTACATGAAAACCGAGGGTACAGGGATAGGACAGTCGAGGAGCTTCGAGGTCTCTGGGTTCTTCTGATTCTGCTCGATTTGCCGTCGAAGGCAACGGGAGTCTGTAGCCACGGATCTCGCATCTTTGATCTTCGCTTTGCCCTTCGCAACCCAATTGACAGCCTTCTGCTCATTTCCCTTGTTCTTGTTCTTGTTCTTGATATTGCTGCCTTGGCTTTCAAGGCTGTTGTTGGTGTCCGAGCGCGTCAACTGGCGGCTGTGCTCTCCGAGACGTACCGGCAACCGGCCACCAATGGACGACCTAGCTGGGCTCTAGGGTTTGGGGGTGTAGGGTTTGGGGGCTTATAGGGTTTGGGCTTTTAGTGGCTAGGGTTCGAAGGATCGATATATTCTTTATAGGGTTTGGGCTTTTAGTGGCTAGGGTTCGAAGGATCGATAAATTGTTTCGGGTTTTGGATTCTTATTATATTAACTATATAGCTAGGGCCTGCATAGTTGCAATCTAGTGTCATCATCATGCGGTGCTGCTCTCCGGTGAGTTCCAAACCAGCAGTCATTGAAGTGTCCTGCTTGTCGGCAGTCCTCTTCGAAATCGTGGCTGTGTCGAAGCATAGATACATTTCATAGTCCTTGACATCGACTTCGACAATCAAGGTACATATGTGTTTTGGGTATGTGGGCTAGTGTTTATATTTTGGGTTTGGAATTTGGGTTTAGGCTTGGGGTTTTGGGTTTAGGCTTGGGGGTTTGGCTTTAGGCTTGGGGTTCGTGTTTAGGCTTGCGGTTTTGGGTGCTACAGTATCATGATCATGATCGATCATACAATAAACAAACAATAGCCAAGATTATAGCTATTACGACTCCTAGTTTCCTGTGAGGGTCTCGGGGGTCCTTTGGACACGTAGATGAGTTTAGGGTTTCCCAATGACGAATCACCGAAATATGATGGCTTATAAATTCATTATTAATTTCAAGCCAGAAACCTCAAGGTCAGGAAAGTCTGGATGCTTCATCCACCATGGTGTGTCCTCATACGCATTCCCGGATAGGGCCTGTTTGGCCTTCTTGTCGGCTCTGAGTCTCGATGCGTTCAGTTCTCCATGCTCCTGAACCAGAGACCTGAAAGTACGGTAGTTCTCCTGGCCTGTGCGCGCACACTCGTCAGTGCGGGTGTTGGTCTGAACCAATGAGGAATTATGCCAATCCTCCCCGGAGTCAGTGTAGATTTCGAACAGCTTCTGCATAGCACCCCGGCCTCAACAATCAAGTGTAAGCGACTCGGCCTGACCATTTACAATTATGCACACTTCAGACATGTAGATCGAATAGACACCAAGTCGCTTCCCTTGCTTTTGGCAACAGCCTCCAGAACCTGCGGCGGAACACCCTCACCTCAGGTTGATCAAGCATGGGCCATGGGGTTGAGGTTTCAGGGTTTTATTGTAGCCGGGTGTACATAGCTATATGTTCGCACGACAAGTAGCGCTCCAAAGAGCGGCTCATCCGCATGTAGGCAGCCTTTTTCTCCTTCTTGCGCTCCGCCTCCATCTTCGCGAGGGTCTCCTCGTCGAGATCATGATCACCTTCCTCCGCTGCGGCCATCTGCAGATTACTGCTGGCAGCTGCCGGCGGCACCTGCACCAATATTATGTCATTATCGGGGATCGAATTAAGGCTGGTTACAGGGTAATCATAAATAGGGATCGATCGGGATGAGAAGTTTCGGGGCCTTCGCCCCAACCCCTGGAATCTCCATGAAACAAAATCTAAGCCCAAAACCCTAAACCTAAACCCCTAAACCCGAAACTGCAGCGGACTTTTAGGCTCGC
>CAJNJA010008619.1:0-15336 GCA_905231915.1 Symbiodinium necroappetens
TATAGGGTTCAGGGTTTAGGGATTCGGGGTTCAGCCACAATCTTCGTAGTTAGGCTGAAAGGAGGATTAGAAACAGCCGTCAGCAGGGTGATAAGTAGCCCTCCCTAAGCCGTGAGCCCCTCAAAAAAAGCCTAAACCCTAAACCCTAAAGGGTTTCGGGTTTAGGGGTCGAAGTGGAGGGCTGAGGGACTTAAGGGGGTTTTGGGGTTTAGGGCTCAGGGTTTCCGAGGGATGTGACGGGCTTCCTTGGCGTGACACTTTATGTGACGTGTAGAGTTTAGGGTTTAGGGTTTAGTTTAGGGTTTTGGGCTTAGGGCTTAGGGTTTAGAGTTTTTTTTTTTTAAGTGTAGGGTTTAGAGTTTAGGGTTTAGGGTTTAGGGTTAGAATTGTTGACTGGATGCTGCCCGCATGTGCACTGCAAGGTACCAAAGTTGTTCGCGGAACATTCCATCAGGTTAGAAGAATAAGTCATACAGTGAACGGATCGTGCGATCCTGCACTGCTACATGCTATGCTGTGCAGCATTGCGTGGCAGGACAGTCCATCAGCTTGCCTCCCATTACCTCGCATAAACCTCACCTGATCTCACAGCTTGACCTTGCATCACCTCTGCAGATTTATAAACTGTCTGATATAGTAATCTTCCGATTAGCGTTGATTCTCAAAGCCTACCCTGCAAAGCCTGAATGAAACCCTGAGGCCTGGATTCATACCAACATCAAAGGTATCTCTGCATTCCACTTAGTAAACATCTTATGGCTGACCGTTTATATAAACACTCCTGTAGAAACCATATACGGAGCCCTTGAAACCACCCTTAGAAAAGCTCTAGGCCCCCAAACCCTTAAAGTCTGAGAGCCATGCTGCTTGAAGGCGCGAGAGCGGCCTATGTCGGAGCGTCAGGATTAGGGGTTAGAGGGTTTAGGGTGTATAGAAATTGTATAGGGTTTTGAGCGAAAGTTTTGACCGAAACTTTTTGTTGTTTGATTTTGATTTGACGCTTGGGGCTGGGGCTGGGCTGGGCTGGCCTCTGGGCTGCTGGCTGCTGGCTGTTGGCTGCTGGGCCGTCTGGGTTAGGGGGATGAGGGGGAGGTTTAATGAAAATTCGAAACTGATGAAGATGCAGTTCCAACCGAAATTGACAAAATTTCTATTAATCCTGTTCTTGAGGGTTGAGGGTTCAGGGTTTAGGGTTTAGGGTCTCTTCTTTCGGAATCAAACACCCAGGCTTCAGTAAAATAGGTTTGGCATCGAAGCTTATTGGATACTCAGTTTAGGGTTTAGGGCTTAGGGTGCTAATCAAAGCCGAATTACCGCAAATGAAACCCCCAAACTTAAAATCCTAAGCCCTAATTCAACGCTACAAGCGCCTTAACCGAAAACTCTAGACTCCATAATAACACTAAGCCAAATCAGGGAACATAGCTTCTAGCATCTGTTGCGGTAATTCCGTAACTATAGTAAGAGTAAGATATGATAGTTGTTCCACTGTTGTTCCCCAAAATGGTCTGGTACACACCATGGGCCACACCCTGGGGTTCGTCCTCACGTTTGGAGTAAAGAGCACTGGCTAGGGCCGCCGTGCCGCGCGCCCCGGCGGCGTGCACCCAAAAACGCACATCCGAATATTTACACAGCATCCGTGGAGAGTCCTCGCAATCGTCGTCGGGGCGGTCCCAGTGGTTCTCGTCGTCATGGTCGGCAAGGTCGTCATAGTTGGTCATGGTCGCCATGGCCCAGCACTCCACACAAAAAATCTGTGAACAAAGCCGGTGCGCGACTACAATTGGGTTGGGGTAACTTTTGAATATAAATACATTTTACAAGGGCTATAAAGTAAGGGATTCCATTGCCACAACGGTGGCACTGACAAGTAGACTGACTGAATTGTGAAGTGTTTGGAGCATATTCAACTACATAGTCTATCGTGAGACTAAGGGAAGCAAAATTGGACAGGTACGGTAAAAGGATATTATTCTCAATTCTTCAAGCCTTGTATTATTCGATACAAATCCTGTAACAAGAACCCGTAAGAAACCACATTGACATGAAACCCTGACCTAAACCGTCAACCCTAAACCCTAAACCCCGAACCCTAAACCCTGAACCTCAAAAACCCTAAACCCACCTCGACGGGACCGGTGAGGGTGTCGCAGAGCGGGGAGACCCGACACGCGGCCCTGGCCAGAGGCTTCCTTGAAGGGTCCTTTATTCAAGGGACTAAAGGAGAGACCCTTAAAGGAACCCTTGGGGTTATATAGGGGCTTTATGAGACTATATAAGGGGTATATAAGGGTTATTGTCCCTTACTTTATGGACTTCTTTTAGGGCTCCGCTAAGGCTAAAGGTTCCCTAAACGATGCAGGGGTTTAGGACTTGGGGCTTCGGACTCTGTGGGTGTTGGGGCTTATAGGGCTTTGGGTTCAGACTTGTGGATTTAGGATCTACGACGTCCATGTGTTTAGTTGATGGTTTAGGGTTTAAGGTTTAGGGTTTGTGGCTCTTTTGTCTTTAAGTAACCCCTAAACCCTAAACCGGGGACCTGTGATTGGCGTGCAACGTGTTAACAGAGGTTTGTAAGGGGTAGCGCAGAAGGCAAATATTGAGTCGCCGATATTTAGGCTTGGGTTTAGGGCCTAGGGTTCAGGGCAGAGATCCATCCCACCAATAGCACCCACATCAACGACCAGTAGTCTGGAACGAGACCCATGCGCTCGGACCCTAAATCCATGAATCGCCACCCCGAAACCTAAAATTCATAAGCCTAAAAAGGAATTAGGGTTTAGGGTTTTTAGAACCTAAACCCCTCAATCCTAAATCCTAGCCTCTAGACCCGAACGAAACCCCGGTAAACATTCCCTCATACCCTAAACCTGGTGACGAGCGCAGGGTGCAGGACGGGCTGAGGATGTGCGGGAGTTCATGGCATAAGCCGTTTTAAACACAAAACTCAAGGTGATCAGACCATCATTGCTTAGAGTTTTTTTCGGGTTCAAAGTCTGGCTGAAGAGGCTCAAGGCGTGGCTTGGGGGTAGATGCATCTAATCTCTCGAACACGAAAAGGAAACGCAACATTAAGCAAACGATCTCAATAGAAAAGCTCAATTGGCTGCCTGACTGCGTTGGAATTCAATCTGCTAGGGTTCAGAGACAATTTCGGGTCGCTTCAGGTCTAACTATTTAATGGGCCTTCATAATTGCTATCAGGGTCTGGGGTTTAGGGTTTTCAAGTACATTTCGTAATGTATAAGTATGACAGGAACCTCCCCCCCTATGTTGCGGCCCACAGCTCGTGAAACCTACTTCCAAGGTCCCTGACACCCCTTAGGGTTTAGGACCTATAAGGCTCGAGCTTATGGTCTGGGGTTTAGAGTTTAGGATTTAGGGTTTCGGGTTTGGGGTAGGATCCCAAACTCGAAAACCCCAAACCGCAAGCCTCGTTCTGACCTACTAAACCCAACGTTTCCCTCCCAGTTCTTACGCCCCTACGGCCTGGCGTAGGTGTCGGAGTGGTACGCCTGCCTTTGCATCCCAAGGTTCAAGATTCAGATCTTCAGGTTCAGGGCTTAGGGTTAAGGTTTAAGGGTTTAGGGAGTTTAGGGTTCAGAGCTTAGGGCTTAGGGCTTCGGGCTTAGGGTGTTGCTGCTGGGGTTTAGGGCTTTGGGATTTCGGGGGGTCGAGGTTTATTGTGTCGGCTTGAGCTGAAAATTCAGCATAGGTAGGGCAACCCATCTAAGGTATCTCTAAACCAAAGTATAGTTAACAAACTGGATATAACCCATGATCCTCCAAATAGCCCCGTAACCTCAACCGTCTGCTCTGAGCCCCTAAACCCCAAGCCTTGAACCCAGCACTAACCCCGAACATTCCGAGACCCTGAACCGAACACTGCAGCTCGAAGACCCCGATGACACCAAGACCCTAAACCCGAAGTGCTTAAGACCCTGCGGCGATGATAGGTCTGATAGGGGCATATTTCAACGCATCATATAGGGATCCGAATTAGATTAGGAATAAGGTTCTAGAACATATGGACTAGAAGGAAAAATTACTGCCGTTAATCTCTGGTCACACCGAAGGATCCGTTGTGTAGAAACCCCGCAGCATCTAAGCGTGTCTGAACCAGCCCCAGTACAATTGACGTACACCTGCTTCCTGCAGTCTCACCAGTCCAGGCGGAGATGATGTCGAAGCTGCTACTGGTCGGAGTGATCGGAGCTTTTTTTTGGTTTTTTTGTTCCAACCATGTCGCGCTCGCGTGTGCTGGGCCAGTTCCAGGAGAAGGCACGACCAAGTGCAACTAGGTGATTTCTGTTGAGCTGGCAGAATGCCATTGCCGCGCACCAAAACATCTACACCGGATGTCGGTGACGCCGTCAACTCTGATCTTTGCACCGCCTGCAATTGCCAAGGATGGTGTCATTCTCAGATCTCTGTCCCTCCCGTCTGAAAAAAAGAGCCAAAGAAAGCCCCCAAAAAGGATTATTAGTCATGTCTAGTTTAGGGGTGAGGATTTAGGGCTTGATATTCCTATATCCTACCGATGCTCTATATACACGTTTTCAACACCGTATAAACGCCGTAATCCTTCAATCCCAAATCCGAAAGCCCAGTACCCTAAACCCTGAAACCGAAACCCAAAAACACAAACGCGCCCAAAATGCTTTAGGAATATACCCTAAACCCTAATCCCTATAGTTCAGGGTTTAGGGCTTTAGGTCTTATGCACTCTCTCCATGGGTCGAGCTATAGGCTCCGGCGTTGTTGCTGGCGGCAGGTTCAGGGTCCAGGAGGTTTAGGGTTTGAGGGTTTAGGGGTTTAGGGCTTAAGGGTTTAAGGGTTTAGGGGTTTAGGGTTTAAGGCTTGGTGGTTTAGGGGTTTAGGGGTTTGCGGCTTAAGGGTGTAGGGGTTTAGGGTTTAGGGTTTGGGGGTTTAGGGGTTTAGGGGTTTAGGGGTTTAGCAGTGTAGGGTTTAAGGTTTGTGGGGTTTAGGGCTTAATCTACGTCTGGGTGGAACCTGTGGACAGAACCACAAGAGCAAAAAGACTGATGCCCAAAGCCTCACCCACTGAACCCTGCACGTCCACACCCAGAGATTCGCTACCGAAAATACAAAAACATGCTAAACCATATAAACCACTATAAAGAACACCGAGACCCGAAAGCGCTGGAGTAGCGATTTAGAGGATTGGATGATCAATGTTGACATCATGTTGCGTAGCTATACTACAGCGTTCTCCAAAACTGTGCTTTCAGTACTCAAAGCGCTGCATTGCAGCCCTAACCCTTTCTGAACCCCCTACAACACCCCTATAATCCTAAACCGTTCTCACCCCCAGAAACAAGCCCACAATCCCCCTCACAAGTTACTTTACAAAGCTCCTATACTCAAGACCTCCATTCCTGGAGGCCCCAATGCAAAGTTGAGCCTGCAACAAGAAACCTGGAACCTGAAACCCTAAAAACAGAACCCTAAACCCGAAACCCGAAACCTGAAACCAAACAGGAAATAGGATATTGGGTTCGGGCAACTTCGGGCTTGGGATTGAGGGCTTCGGGCTTAAACCTAATCCTAAGCCATACATAAAGGGTCCTAAAGCCTACCGGTAAACCCTAAACCCCTAAACCCTAAAGTTCTAAACCCTAAAACCCTAAACCACAAACCGCTAAACCCTAAAACCCTAAACCCTGAACCCTAAACCGTTTCACCCTAAAGTTCTAAACCCTAAACCCTTAAACCCCTAAACCCTAAACCCCCAAAGGCTCCAAAGTTCTAAACCCTCCGGTCGCAATGCCCGGGTCCCCCCGGCTGAAGCGCTGCGGCGTAGGGCTCCGCCTTCGTGAGCGCTCTGATGAGCTCATAGGGTTTAGGGTTTAGGGTTTAGGGTTGTTTAGGGTTTGGAGTTTAGGGTTTAGGGTTTGGGGTTTAGGGTTTAGGGTTTAGGGCCTAGGGTTAGCACTCTTAGTAGGTTCATGGAGCACTTGTTAAAAACCCTGGGTTTAGGGTTTAGGGTCTACTAAAAAAATCTTCAAGCACTAAACCCTAAACCCTTAACCCTAAACTTTGAACCCCTCATAACACCCTTCGAGAATCCTACTCGAACAGAGGGCTTAGGCTGTAGGAGTTTAGGGTCTGAGGGTGCCACGTTTGGTGGTCTCGGGGTTGACGTCCCTTTTGCTGGGTTGGGGACTCTCTTCTGTGGCTTTGTTACGGTTTTGGAGACTCTGCAGGGAACCCTAAACCATAAATCGCTTTTGGTGGCTGTGCTGAGGGACAGAATTGCTTTCGGGGTGTCCTATGAGGGTTCCTGTCTGGATTCCTTCAAGGCTTCTACGAAAGGGTTTTTTAGAGTTCAGGGTTTCGGGCTTCACTTCAGGATTTTGGTGTAGTGTAAGAGTTCGGAGTTCGGCATGTTAGGTTTTAGGGTTTAGGGCTTAGGGGTTTGGGGGTTTAGGGTTTAGGGGTTTAGGGTTTAGGCTTTAGGGCTTAGGGGCTATGATGAGTCATACTGGGTCCTGCTGGAACAGGGTTAGGATTTAGGCTGCATTGGGGATTTATAATGCTTTGTATGAGCCGTGTATAGTTTCGCGACTCTTCAAATTATTGTACACCCGACCAACAGCTACCCTTTCACACTTTACATTTTGGAGAAGAAAAGAAACTTGTCAAAGTCCACTTCCTTCTTATCTATAGAGCTACGCGCACACACACACACACACCAACAAGATGAACACTAAACCCGAACACCACGACTCCTTCAAGTAACCCTTACAAAGTAACCCTTAATGGAACCCTTCAGAGGAACTCTTGAATGAACCCTCAAGGGCACCGTGTAAAGGACTCTTAAATGAACTCTTAAAGGAATACTACAACACCAAAAAACAAAAAAACAAAAAAAAAAAAAACACAACGAACCCCCAACACTCCGCCTGGCGCTGCCCGGCCAAGGCGACGCCGAGGCCCGTGACTCCTTCTCTTCGAAAGCTTCGTAAGGTCTAGGGATTAATTAGGGTGTAAGCTTTCAGGATTTAGGGTTCAGGGTTTAGGGATGTAGGGTTTAGGGATTTAGGGTTTAAGCTTTCAGGATTTAGGGTTTAAGGCCTTAGGGTTGAAAGTTTTAGGATAGTTGAAAGATGAAACTAAGACCCTACCTTTTTTGCAGGGTTCTTACTATGAACCTCAATACAGAATCTATCAGGGACCCTACAGTGTGAGAAAACTGCAGAAGCTTTGTATAATGGAGTTTAAGCTTCGGTAGGTTTGAGGGTTTCGGGATTTGCGGTTTAGGGCTAAGGGATCGGCCTTTAGGGTTTATGCTTCAGGCTCTAGGTTTGAGGGTTTAAGTTTAAGGTTTTAGGGCTTGGGGTTTTAGTAATTTAGGAGTTTTCGTTGAGGCTTTGTTCTTCTGGGGCCCCTAAACCCCCAAAGCCCTAAACCCCCTAAACTCCTAAACCCACAAAGCCCTAAACCCTTGAACCCCAAACCCCCAAACCCTAAACCCCCAAAGCCCTATTCCACCCAAAGCCCTAAACCCCCTAAACCCTAAACTCTAAAATCTAAACTCTAAGGAAGCCCTAAAGGAACCCCTACAGTCTATACCCGCAGGCTGTACACTTCATTGAAGCACGGGAACCCCAAAAGAGTAACCTCAGTGTTCGGGGGCTTCGCGATAGGGTTTAGGGGGCTTAGGGTTTAGGGCTTAGGGTTTAGGGTTTAGGGGGGTGTAGGGCCTCATCCCTCAAGCCCTACGACTTGCCTACACCCTGAATCCCTAAGCCTAGGGCCTAAGCCCTAAACCCGAAAGCCCTGAGCCCTGAAGCCTAAAGCCCTAAAGCTTGAAGCCTTAAAGAAACCATAGCCCTAACTAAACCCTGAAGCCTAGAAGAAGCCATAGCCTTAAATCCCTGAATCTCTAAAACCCCGCGGTAGCAAGCCGCAGGATCCTCATCCGTCCTGGCAGGGCCGGATTCTTATCGGTTTAGGGGTTTTGGCCCTGAGGGCTTAAGGGTTTAGGGGTTTAGGGTTTTAGGGTTTAGGGTACAGGGTATGGGCTTTAGGGTTTAGGCTATAGGGTTTTTGCTTTAGGGTTTAGGGGTGTAGGGGTTCGGGTTTAGGTTCAGGGTTTGGCGCAGTACTACCACAACCACCCCGACGACCCCCGAAGCGCAAGCCCTCAGCAGACTCAACGCCTACAGAAAATGTCAGACACACGCCAAGGAGAACCTACTATGCCCGAAAACCCAGCACCTCAAAAATTGAAACCACAAACGACCGGATGCCCCAGAAACTCGAGATCCTCACCAGCAATTCCCCTAAACCCTAAACCCTCACCACAAATGACCCAAGAAGCCTTAACAACTTAAGCCTTCGAGGAGAAACTCTCCGAAGACCACATGCTGAACACCATGGAATCCCATTTCGCCCTGCTTAGAGCAGCCCTCGTGTTAGGGCTTAGGGCTTAGGGTCTAGGGCTTTAGGGCCTAGGATTTAAGGTTTAGGGTTTAAGGTTTAGGGTTTAGGGCTTTAAAGTTTTAGGGTTTAGGATTGAGGGCGGACGCGACCGGACCTGAGGCCTTGCGGTAAAGTTTAGAGTGTCATATAAATCCTGCATTACCTTAAGGACCCTAAACTATGGGAATTATGGTATATTCCTTATTATGGGTAATGCAGGATTTCTATCATCAACCGTATTAATCATATGCTCTTTCAGAATACAAACCTATAAAACTACTATCCAAAATCCGAGTACCTAACTATTGGGTCCTTTGGACCCTTAATCTCTAGCTAGTCTCCATTGTAATTCCTTCTTGGGTTGCCTTGTTTCGTATTGACTGGAATCCTGACTATAAAGACTGGCTCAGCAGAAAAAGGCGGTAGAATGGAGACTGTAGGTACACCCAACCTGCCAGCCCAGCAACAAGAGTCCTAGAATGCCCCAAAACACTGGATCATTTCTGACACCCTTGAAAGGGGAAAATATCTCAAAACCCGAAGAGCGGAACACTTCCTAGAACCCTAGGCCCTAGCCACAAAAACAAATCCAAGACTCCAAACCCTAAACCCTGCACGCGTTATAACCTCAAGAACCTGTTGAATAAATGTGTAAAGGAACTCTTAGAGCAATCTAAGCCTCTTAACTCTAAATCCTCTAAGCCTCATAAAATGCAAGCCCCTTTCACCCCCTACAAATCTTACGAACCCCCATGAACCCAATAAACCGTAAGAAAGCCTAAACCCTGAACCCTAAAAACCTAAACCCTAAACCCAGTAAACCGGAAAAAAAAAAAACTTAACTTCAGCCCGACAAACCCTAAGCCCCCATAAACTGGAACAGCCCTACGTTAGAAGCCCTAAAACCATGCAACCCGTAAATAAGCCTTCGACGCTTCAATTAAACCTTTCATGCCTTTATAGTTTAGAAACCTTCAAGGCTCCGTCAGCCTGAATTCGTGGGTTTTAGGGTTTAGGGCTTGACAATATCTTGGCAAGATATGACATTATTCCTGAGGGGTCCTGATCACAATTACTCTACCTTGTACTATACCCAAAACTCAAAAGCTTGTTCCAATTATTCAGGCCCCTATAGAGCACATAAATCCCTAACGATCCGTATGAAGCCCCTAAACCCTGAACCCTATAAACTATAAACCCTATAAACCCTATAAGCCCTACAAACCCTATAAACCCTAACCCTAAACCTTAAACCCTAAGCCCGTAAAGCCCTAAACCCTATAAACCCTAACCCTAAACCTCCTAAACTCCTAAACCCCTAAACCTAAACCTCCTCCGCAACCCCTAAACCCTTCAAAACCCAGGGCGCACCATCGCTCGGATGCCGACGCCCGGCTAACGGCCCGGCGGCGCAGCAGAGCGGCCCTGGGCAGGTACAGGCACTTAGTACCCAGAGGCTCCATTCCCCGAATCTGAGACCTTGTGTGCAGAGTTGTGGCGTGATTTGCCATCTCTTGCGTGACTTGTCGCCTTTACCCACTGCTCGGATTCTACTTAACATCCTCTGTGTGCCAGGGTTTAGGGCTTGGGGTTTAGGGCGTCCGAGATTACTGAAGGTCCGCCACATGCAACCACTGGGTCTCACGATAAAGCCCGCATTTTCAACGGCTGCCATATGGGTAGCGCTCTAAATTAGGGTTTGTTTGGGGTTCCTTTTCTATAAGGGTGCCGTACTAGATTGGGGACCTAAAAAAGGGGGGGTCCCCTGAGCTAGAGAAATATCGCAAACGAGAGCCAGCGTCCAATGCCCGGGATCCCCAAACCCAAACTCCGAAAACCCAAGCAGCAAGCCCTGAACCCTCACCGCAACCCCAACCCTAGGGCCCTAAACGCTGTACCCCAAAACCCTCAGCCTTAAACTCATCAAAGTCCCAGAAAGAGTATATAACGCTCCATAACACACTATAATCCTACAAAGCAGCCTATAAGAACCCTTGCAAAACCGAGCAAGAACCCTAGTTAAGAGGGTGCATAGATCCTACTATTTTGGAATTAGGTCCCCAAAACCATGATTAGGTCCCCAAAACCATGATAAGGATGGTCTTTACTTCCATAAAAGTACACAATATACTTTTACGCCATATGCACTACTAGTAGTGTATATGGAGCCTCTGGGTATCATACTATAGACATAACCAGGAACCCCCAGCAACAAGCCCCCCTAACCCTTAGCCCCTGAACCCTAAGCCTTTAAGACTTAAGCCCCATATTCTCCAGCCCGAACCCTAAACCCTAATTAAGCCCTAAACCCTTATAAGACTTAAGCATTAAATTACCCAGCCCGAACCCTAGACCCTGAGCCTTAAACCCTAAACCCTAAAGCAACATAAACCTGAGCCTTAAACCCTAAACCCTGAGGCAATAGATTGCCTCTGTTGTACACTAAACCCTAAATCCTAAACCCCTAAACCCTAAACCCAAATCTCTAACCCCTAAGCCCTAAACCCTCAAAACCCTAAACCGAAAAACCCTAAACCTCTAAACCCTAACACCCTAAACCCCTAAACCCTAAAACCCTAAACCTAAACCCTAAACCCTTAAACCCCTAAACTCCTAAACCAAATCCTAAACACCGAGGCTCCGGCGTCAATTGCTGCGAGGTTCGCGCCTGCGCGTGCCGGACGCCGTCCAGCCGGGCCTGACGCAGAAGCCCCTAGGCCCCTAAAGGGTTTATAGGGGTTTAGGGCTTAGGGTTTAGGTTTTAGGGTTTAGAGGTTTAGGGTTTAGGGCTTAGGTTTAGGGTTTAGGCTTTAGGTTTTAAGGTTTAGGCTTTAGGGCCTAAACCCCAACAAACCCCTAAACCCCTAAACCCCTGCACCCCGAAAACCCCAACTCGAAAACCTAAATCTCAAGCTGTGAGAAGCCCTAAACCCTGAAAAATGTCGTTTCTGCAACTTTTGGATACTTTAGGGTTCGGAAGAATCAAAAATAGTATCCTCGTGTAAGACTGTATATGATTCTACTGTCATATACCCCCCAAACCCTATTCTAACTATTGAGGCCCATCTACAAGGCTTCATGCAAGCATTTGGGATTACTGCTCCGAAGTCTACGGACCCGGACAAGGGTAATCCACTTGGAGGATCATGGGGCTTAGTAAGTATGGTTGTAAATGCCTGCATTGGGGCTTTAAGAAATTATAGCTGGGTTGTAGTTTTAAATTAAAGTTTTGGGCCCTTGAAAAGTATTTATAAATTAGGTACCTTTATAGAAACCCATAAGGGACATTTTTAAAGTTTCCCAGATTGCCACCTACAATAGGTATTCTTCCCCTAGTCGTAGACCTACTTACTAAGTCCCATAGGGTGGGACCCAGAGGGCCCCATTTTAGGGTTTAGGCTTTATAAAGGGCTTAGGAGTATAGGGTTTAGGGGTTTATAGGGTTTAGGTTTGAGGTTTAGGGTGTAGGGTTTAGGGGTTTAGGGTTTAGGGTTTCGGGGTTGAAAGGAGCTCTCTACTCAGTCTAAGTAGAAAGGCTTTCATTGATGGCGTGCGGTACCGCCTAAAACCATAGTAGTTCGGCATCTGGGCCCTTAAAGCAGTCAAAGTCTCGTGTCGATGTTGTCAGGATAAGCCCTAAACCCTAAACCCTATAAACCCGCAACCCTAATTCCTAAACCCTAAACCTTAAATCCTAAACCCTAAACCCTAAACTCTTAACCCTAAACCCCAGGATCCAGATGTCCAGGTTGTGTGGGAAGTCGGGATGAGGGATCAAAGACTTTCTGGTTCACGGGGCTTCGACGCCTAAACCCGAAACGCTAAACTGGGTTCTTGTTAAAAGATTCAGTTTAAGTTACCGTAGTAATAAGGAAACCTTATTATCTACTATAGATCCCTATTATGGTAACTTAAATAAAGTCTCTTAACAAGGGACCAGTAAACCCAAAACCCTTGCATGGAGTTTGGGGTTCCTTCCTCGAAAGCTGTAGGTGCCTTAAATAAGCAGAAAGGTGGTTCGGGGCGGTAACATTTTAGCACAACACGATCAAAGAACAGGAAGGAAGGAGTACTATTGATAGCTGTTCAAGTTTTCAAGCTCCTGCTTTCGGGCCCAAAACCCCCCCCCCAAAAAAAAAAAAAACAAATTTGGGGGGAGCTAATGACAAAGATTTAGCTCTGGGCCCACAGCCTTTACTAAGCCTAAACCCTGTGATGCGCTTGCGGGTTTACGGCTGAGGAGTTTTAGGGCTTAGGGTTTTAGCTTTGGGGTTTGCAAGAACAGAAGGTGATGACAGCAGCTCCTTTTTCGCCTGCATAAACTTCGCGTGATCACAGAGTTTGGCACTACTCCGGCTTCAGGAAGCTATCAAGAACAGCGAGAGCACGCTTCGTAGCTCTATGATTACGCATCATGAACCTTAAACCCTAGACCATATGCCTTAAATGCCAAGACCGTAGAAAGGAAGACCGGTTGCGGGCCCTTCACGCGCAGCCCATCATTGCCCGCCTGTTTCGCATGCATTTCCCTGCTTTCCCCGAGATCCCAACACAGGTTTGTTGAGGGATTCACTTAAACCCTAAACCCTAAACCCTAAACCTCTAAACCCCTAAATCACGGTTTAGGGTTTAGGGTTCAGGGAATCATAGGATTCAGACCGAGCCCAGTGTAGTTTAAGGTGCATTGCTCGATGAAGGGCTGCTGGGCTCTCTGGGCATCTGACACTGGATTGAGGAATTCAAGGTTGCGGTTTGACAAGGATTTATAAAGGGTACTATACGCTTTTACTCGGACTCCAAAAGGGCTTTGCGGGAGCCTAGCGTGTGGGGAATTTAGGATTTAAAGTTTAGGGCTAGAGGCTTGGGAAGTCAAGGTTGAGTAATCTTTGGAGACGTATGGGATATCAATTCAACCCTGAGCACTAGGCCCTAGGCCCTAAGCCCTAGACCTTAAACCCTAGACCCTAGACCCTACACCCTAAACCATAGACCCTAAGCCCTAAACCCTAGACCCTAAACCCTACACCCTAGACCCTAAACCCTAAACCCGAAGCCCTGAACCCTAAACCATAAACCCTAGACCCTAAGCCTTAGACCTCTTGGATTAGCAGGCTTGAAAGCCAATCCGGTGAAGTTGAACCCTCTGAGGCAGTGAGCCAGGATTTACGATTGTGCCGAAAACCCGAAAAAGTTCCTTCAAAAGGTCCTATATAAGGCTACCATAAGGGGCATTATGGCGGTCTGGTATAGGGGCCTTAAATAATTAGAATAGGGTTTGGGGCTCCTTCATAGTATATAGTTATATTAGGGAACCCCAACACCTAGTATGAGTAATGATTTAAGCTTCTATATGCCTCGATCGCCACACCCTTGCCGTGCAGGTGCAGGTGTTACGACTATGATGAGAAGGACTGATATTGCCACTACCGCCCTCACGTTCCTTCGTACCCTGACTTCAGCTGCTGATACATCTCATTCAGCCTAGTGCGCGTGTGTGAAACGGAGCCCGAACCAGGACCAAAGCCTAAGCAACTGCGCCTTGAAGGCAAAAACTGGCTGAACCTTAAACCCTGCAGTCCTGAACCCTGAACCCGTGCGAGCAATGAGACTCTTTTTCCCAGCACGCTGGCTCACTGTTCGCACAGATCATCCACGAACTTCTCCACATTCGCGGAGAGGTGCTCCCGCACAGCCTCGAATGCGAAATGGCGTAGGTCTCCGGGCAAGAAGCCCTAAACCCTCAACCCTAACCCCTAAGCCAAACTTCACTTCATCGTAATGCGGTCTGCGTCCGGAACGGCTAACTTAACGACCAAAAGCGGATAGCGCCACGTGGTCAAGAAAACTTGAATCCTAACCCACCCTTAACCCTGTACACTATACCCTCAACCCTAAATTCAGAACCTTTGATGCCAATGGCTCCGTAAATCGCAAACACAACCCCGGTCCCAAATGGACAATGTAGAGCGCACAGGAGCCATAAGGGGTAGCTCTACACAGGTTCTGTAGATTCTACAAATGGTTGAGCGTCTAGAAACCCCCCTACAACCCTAAACCCTGGACCCTAAACCCTAGACCCTAAACTTTAAAGCCTAAACCCTAGACCCTAAACCCAAAGCCCTGAGACTATCTGCGAGTTCGTCACCTTCCGGTACTTGCGGAGGTGGTTCTCTGCAAAGAGCCTCCTTTGGTTGTCCTGCTTGCCGCAGAAGGCCCCAACAACGATTTTAGGCTTTAGGGTTTCGGTTTAGGCTTTAGGGTTTAAGGTTTAGGGTTTGGGACCCTATCCCTATACTTCTAAAAGGATACATGCTACCAGTAGGGGCCTGGGGAAGGATCAAGACATGTAGCAAGTAGGCGAGAAGTAGGGTTTAGGGTTTAGGGGTTTAGGGTCTAGGGTAAAGTAGGGCTTTCTTCAAGCCAACCCCTACGTACTAGGGCAGCACAACGGCCGTGATCATGGAGCTGACCTGTCGAGGCATATTTTCGTATAACTACAGGGGGAGTAGTGACTAAACAAGGATATACTACTACTCTTAACTTTCGAATCTTTGCATCATCTATAACTCCACAGCACACCTGGTCCTATGATCCTGCAGGTGGCCCCAGAAATATTCAAGCTCCCGCAATTGTCAGGGATCGTACAGAGGGACGTTGAGGTTTACGCGTTGAGAATGGTACTAATATAGGGGCCTTAATAATTAGAATAGGGTTTTGGGGCCCATTATACTACAAATATAATAAGGAACCCCCAAAATAGTATAGGGACACAAACGTGAGAAGTCTATGCTCTGAAGAATACTTACGCGCAAGAATGCAAGAAAGTGAAGAAAGGCCTGGCATTTCCAAGAACACCAAAAATGCAACCTAAACCCTAAACCCTAA